>JAULAV010004132.1:0-20000 GCA_030789695.1 Scilla litardierei | reverse complement strand
AGAAAATATTGTGAGAAGAACATAAGCATATTCCAAATGATTGAATGTGAAAGTTACTTATCAGTTACACAATCTTGATCAGTTCCACAATCGGCAAGTATTGTATCTTTTAATACTTCATCATTTCTTAATTTTGCCTCGTTTGGCCCAAATGAGTTGAAACCCCTTCGATCAACATGGAATTTACAGGTTGTCTTTGGTTGGGTGCGATATCTCCTTTCGTTCAAACAAATATAAGACCTGCAAGAAACGAAGAGCTTTGTAGCATAAAATTCACATCATCATCGTCGTCGTCGTCATTGCTGCCTTTTCCCATCATGAAGGCATCAGCAAGGCTCCATGAAATATTTTGACATAGTTTTATGCCCAATGGACTACCTAACATCAATCATCTTACAATCAGTGGCAACATCTTAGCTAAGGAACTGGATGGAGAGAACAATAAAGAACTCGATGCAAAGAATTTTCGGTTTAAATTTCCATTTAATCCACTAACATAAAAAATCATGGTATAAAGCATGTCCATGTCAGCTACATTCTTCCCAAATAGAATTAGAAATCTAAACTTTAAGACAGCATATCGCAAACAATTCCAAATACAAAAAATTCCCAAAGAACAAACATGGCATAAAGCTTATATCTATATTACAAATGAAAGCTTAACTCATTTTTCTTTCAAAAAAACCAATCTTAATCACCAATAACATATTAAAATCATGATCCGATCTGATCCTAGTACAAACTGGTTTCCCGGGAAACAAAATTAGTCTATGAACAAAATCTGTAATCGTATTTGAATTTGAAAAGAAAAAACAAATGTAGTAATAAAATCTTGAACTGTTTACATCCCTAACTGTTACCCAATGGGGGGACTAAAATGAACTGACATAAAGCTCGGATTCAAACTGTGCATTTACCTTAATCTTTTATAGCATACAATAAACCATTATTCCTTTTTAATTCTGGGAATGGACTTATCCTGGCATTATAAATGATATCATCCATATTTGTGATTCATCATATCTTCTGTAAACAGCTTATGGCATTATTTGTTGTTTCTAGATGTCTTTCAAGAGTCATCTTGGGAAGTTATTGCTATAGAAATCACCAGTTCTTATTATGTATGTTGTAACAGCGGTTAACACTTGTAGACGTTGGTTGTATGATTTTCCATTTTTTTTCAAATTTCACCGGACAACTTCAAGACCGAAGGAGCTTAGTCTGTGTTTTTCAATTATTACCTTCTTGACATCTTTAACTAATACTGGCATGTTGGCATCATGTTGATCCTTTGGTGCAGATGGCATTTTTGGAGCCATGATGAAGGTTGGGAGGAAGGACTTATACCTTAACTTCTAATTCTAGTGTAAGTTTTATTCTATAAGCTCTAAGGCTGTAAATTCTATAAGCTCTAAGGCTGTAAACACAAACAAATGTACAGGTTAATTTGGTGGATGATGGTCCTGTTACCATGCAACTTGACTCATCACACCCAAGGTTAGCACTGTCAGAGGAAACTGTGTATAATATTCTTTATTCATAAGTTTCGTTGTTCTATCTAACTTCTGTTGTCAAACATATCTAACATAATTGTTTTATGAAAAACCTTAGGGGTATCTCTGAAGTAGTTGAAGATGGCAATGAGTGATGGCTTAACTAATGCAGTCTATACGCATTGTATGTATAGTTCTATCAAGCAAAAACATAAAGCAAAAACTACGATTGTGTGTGCATATGGTTGTGTACAATATGAGTAGAACTATAGTTCTATCAATTTATAGTTCTACAATATGAGTGTCAAACATATGGTTGTGTATGCATCTCATGAATCAAACTCTTCCAACATACTAATTGCTAATTTTCTATAACTTATTTTTCAAAAAAAGTTATAGTAATCCAACAATCTACGAATCATTTTCCTGATAATTTAGATAACAATAGCTATTTCTGTAGCAAAAAAAGTGACAATGCAACATTGAGCTTACAAAGATGCAATCTTTGCACCGAAATCCAATCCTTATATTCTCCAAATAGTTGATCATCCAAAAAAACTACAATTCAAGGGTAAAAACCACAGAGCCAACTGAAATTTAAATGCCGATTTCTCTTTGATTACCAATAATGAGTATCATATCAAGGTGTATTATCTCTATCCTCGTTATGTTCTCCTCAATGTGTAATCCCTCTCTCCACGTCGTTCAAGTGGAGAACCCCATGGAACATGGGATCGGCAGGGCCGGTTAGCCAAAGGGCTACGGCTACGGCATGTGCCCCGCCTGTCAGCTAGAGGGCTGCAGCTGCAGCGTGATTGGCGATGACGCAACATGGGATAGTTGTAATGCACATGTCCTCATCGATGATCTCTAATCATCGAGGGACTAAGCGAGCGATTTCGGACCTCCCATCTCCCTCTCCCCCAATTCTATGGCCTCCTCGCTTCTTTCAATAATTTGCCAACCAAAAACAACTGACCAGCAGAAAAAAATAAAAGTAATTAAGAGAAGAACACCCGAATAGATCAACCAAGTAGAAGTACATACTGGAGATAAAGAGCGGTTGTAATACTAACCTAATTCGGATTGTAACGCCATGCATGTGAAACCATAAATCAACGGTCGGGAGGACTTCACCAACAAAATCCACCTCAGAGATCAAGAGCCACAATATGTTAGATCCTCTATTGCAGTTGTCTCGTTAAAGAAATTTCTGCCCGGTTCACCTCCCCACTCCTTGCTCCTGTAAAACATGCACCAAATATGAGAATAATGTATAAAATGAAGTATTGACTCAATCTCCAACTCTAGAAGCTTGTTGCATATTCTTCCAGTAACAGAAACTATGCTATATTTTAAAAGTTAGAAATTCTTTACTTCTGTATGTGTTGGTTTTTTGTTACTTCTCAAGAAGAGGAAGGCAAGGTTGGGCATATTAACAGTCGCTGCTGTGCATTTGTGGTTGTCAGAATCTTTATCATGTTTTCTATTTCCCGAAATCTAACTTGATGCATCTTTTTCCATGTGGAGAGAAAAGTAAATATCAAGTAAAATGACAACGAAATTGGAGATATGAAAATGGTGTGCAAAATCCCTTTTATTTCCTCTAGTTGGCATGCATACATTGTTAATTCTAAAATTATACTTCAATCATGGTTTTAACACACGAGCACGCGCCCTAGAGAGAGAATAATGTAAATGTGCAATCAACGTGGGAAGATTACAGGAGAATACATAGTTGGGCACCATTTCAGAAGATTACATGAGATTACATGATTAATCCAGTGACCTCAAAAAAATTACAGAACAAATGCCACATGCAAGCATTCCGGAACTCAATTGACAATTTGATTCCTACGTACCACTAACAATTGCATGAACACATATTTATAAGAAGACAAAGATTCATATATATTCTCTCTTCTTCAATGACGATCAATACAAATTATTACATGGTGTCATTTTTCATCCCTTCTTTTGCCTCCTACAAAATATTTAGGATCACCTTCTCATTTTAAAAGTGAAGTGAAAATGTGTTAACTAATGCATGTAAGGAGTAATAGAGAATTTTAACAGTTTTATGAGTGCCAAGAATACATGCAGATTTTAAACTTGTAACTAATGAGTTATTATCCTATCTTTCAGCATATTTCTGCTCATCCATCCATTCAGTTACAAATAAACCATTCTAACTACAGATTTTTTGCCATATTGAAAAAATTTTCCACTACATGTCAAATGATCAACTATAAGTTCATGTTGATGTAAACATGTAGGTTGGTCAAATAATGATCAACATTTAACCTGTAGAGAGACCTGCATGTTCATAAAACCTGTAGGGTGAATTATTCAGATTTTGTCAAATGGGAATGATTTTGACCTGAGAGCTTCATTCCCATAACACAAATTAGTTCTTCAGTCCCAATTATTTTATTGAAATCTGGGAAAGATTAATGAGCCTATGATTAAACTGAGATTAGTTCTTAATGATTGAAGGCATAGCATTATCTCAAAGGAATTATTGTGAGCCTATAATTAGTTCTTCAGTCCCAATTATTAACCTGGGAATGATTCGGTTTCAACCGATGAGTTATTGTGAGCCAATGATTAGTTCTTCAGTCCCAACAAAATCATTCGGTTTCATTCCCAGGTTTCAACAAAATCATTTCCAAAATAATTCAGTCCCAATTAGTTCTTCAATCCCAATAATTTGTGTTTTATAGGCAAGATTGAAGATTCAAGGATTGAAGGCATTTTGGGATACATCCGTGAATTTTAATTTTATAGGCAAGCCTGGTGAAGTTATAAGCATTCTATCAAAACCCACCAACATTTACAGTGTAGCACAAAAACATTCTCCCAAAAGAAAAGTTTATAAACAAAAGGGATTAATGCATTTGAGAGGATGATTGGACCACCCTACGACTCGAAGAGTGATTCACTCTTCATCATCTGAACTATTTTTTTTTTGGGTGAAACAATAACATAAACAAACCTTTTTGATGTCGAGGGCTGAAAAAATTAAAACAAATTAAAAAATAGGGGAGCACCTAGCTTATTTGCTCCTGAACTGGAATAGCTTATCCCTTGTACCAAGCTAGCCGTATTCATTATTTCCCCATGCCCATAACGTGACATCCTCTGAAAGTGCTAAATTATGAAAAACACCAACTGCTATCAACCTTATTTTCTTACTGAGAAAGTAAATCTATATGAATTATAAGGAAGTAGATGCTCTAACAAAATCATAAGGTAAGATATGAAGAGAAGAGTAATACATATCCCCAGGAGGCCATGGCTGGCCCCAAGTCCACACATGCCCATCTTGTGTTAGCACCATAGAATGTGTGCCTCCAGTAGCCACCTGAAACACAAGAAACAAATGAAGTCGGAGCAGCTAACCAAAAATGCACAATTGCCACTGTGACTGATATGGGCTTGGGGTAAAAAAGAGTGCTTTTGATAAAACAACAAAGAAACAAACCTTGTTTTTGATGTTGTGGGATGAAATACATCAAAAAAACATATCCCCCCTCAGAAAAAAGAAGCAATTGCCACTGTGATGCTGTGACCTAGGAGAAGAAGGTTAAGAAGGGGAAGTGGTTTTTTTATCAAAGAACAATAAAATTCAAAACTGAAATGTTCAAAAAATACTGTAAGAACATACAATCCGTTCAAGAATTTAATCATACACCTAGCACGCACAAACAGAACACAAAACCAATGAAGAACATCAATCAAAATCATGGAGAGATCTGTTCCAGAGGGCCCAAAATCTCCAACACATCGCTCATACTCGCAACTCTGCAACTGGGTTTGAATTTAGCCGGCCTTCTTCACTATGTCCTCTCATTCTATTGCTCGGCCTTTCTCAAGGAGCTCAACCACACTGGAAACTCCCCTCTCAAACTTGAAGGAAGCAGCAGATTTTTTAGGGATGCCGACAGAAAGGTGGTAGATGATCGTACTGGAGCTCTGGTCCCAAGCTTCTTCTCTCTCCCTGAAAAGATGTCTTCTGTGGTGATAAAATGTTTGAAGCTGTGCATTTAAGATCGTGGAGTCATTGAAATTTTGTTTCGCGGGGGAAAATTTTGTGTGCATGCTTCCCTTTAAAGTTCAATGGTTTTGATTCCCAAAAAAATTCCCCCCAAAATGAAAACCCTTTCCCCCCAAAAACCCCCACCAACGTGGCATCATCCTGGCCATTCCACAAATTCAAAAACCATGCTGACTGGGACAAAACACGCTGACTGGGACAAACCATGCTGACTGTGTTTGTCCTAGTAGGATAAGATTCAAAAAATGATCTCTTTTATATAATAGATTTGTACCGTGTATATGTGGATAAATATAGACTTATGTAAGTGAATATTGGATATGAATACACATAAATGTATACTTGCGTATATAAAGTGCGTGTGTACTAGAAGGTTGATATACTATACATACATATTGTTAGGACTATTTACTATAGTGATATGTTTGTGTATGGTTACCCACTGGATATGTGGTGCATCATATCAGTGTGTAAAGTATTGGTGTATGACTACCTACTATAATTGAATCGATAATTGGGTATACCTATTTGCATATATATATGTTAGTAAGGTTGTATGCATATTCGATGTGATGTATATAGTAGTATGTGTATCTATAAATGGATGTATACTTGAACTATACTCTGATGTATCTAGGTATACCCATAGGTATGTGTATGTGTAAGTATGCTAGCTTTGTGACTTATGAGTAGGGTGTGTTTAAATATCATATGAACATGTATGTATGTAGATATATAAATACAAGGAGTGTGTGACTACATATAAAGGTGTATGTATTTAAATATATCTATATGTATCCATGATATAGCATATGTCTTTAGACATGTATTTGTGTGTATTTATATGTAAGTGTATATATAGTGGGTATAATAAGTGTATAAATATTAGAGTGTATATTGATGCCTTGGGGGTATCTATACATATTTCTACTTATTGCTATGTATGACATTGATACATGTGTCCATGTGTATAGGTGTACTAGTATGTGTGTACATATTAGTCTGTATATATATGTGAGTGTTCTCAAGCAATATAGATATATTTGTGAGTACATGGATGGATGTGGAATGTATAGTACTATGTATGTGTTGTGATGATTTGTCTGTGTGTATACCTATATTCTTGGATAAGAATGTGTATATATATGTGTATAATCTAGATTATAGTGCATGTATACATGAGTGTATAGTATATTCATATAGTGTTGTTTGTATTTCTTGGGTAGGGAAACCCGTAGACTATTCAATCTCCGGTCAGACCTTTAGCGTAGAAATTCCGGGGCGGACTTTGTTTTTAAGGTGGGTAGAATGTAATGACCCCAATTTTAATGTACGCATATTTATACGTATTTTGGCGTAAATACGTACGTATAATTTTTGGGAGTATGCTTATATTTTTCTTTAATTATTTTTGTGTAGGAATTATTTTTAAAAGATTTTAAACTCATCATTGATATTAGTAAATAAGAGTATTAGGATGAAATACCATGTATTAAAAGAGGTATGATGTATTTCCTCTTGTATTTTTATTTTCCTAAAAATACAAATTCAAAATTAGTAGCCATGACACATAACCTACTAATGTGTCATCTTAAAGAGTATACACATGACATTAGCTTTTGACTAAATGAATGGCTGAGAATTTTTAGGAGAAAATCAAATTATCAAAAAAGGAAAAATAAAACCAAAATTCCTTCCTCTCTTCCTCATTCTCACCCTCTCCTCTCTCTCCTCTATCAAATCTGTCCAAATTTTCATCCCCCCTTTTCTCCCTTTTTCTCCACCATCCCACTACCACTCTCCTCCCAAATCACCACCCATTCCACCACCAAGAAGCCATTCCCTTTCCTCATCATTTTAACATCAAAATCACCTCAAACACTCTCCAAAAATCCAATTTTTGAAGGTCAAGTTAGGAGCTTGAAGGAGGACTAGGAGCCCAAGTTCATCAAGGACTAAGAAGGGCCAAAGAAAGAAATTTGGAGGATTTTGTAAGGTAGAAATTCCTTTCACCTAGGTAGAATTTAATTTTAGGACAAGGAGAATTAAATTAACTTTCATGAAACATTGTTCTTGATGCTGAAATTTTATCCAGAAAAACTGAAACTTTGACTAAGTGCTGGGCTTAATTGGCTAATGGGAATCCTTTGGAAATTTTATATGTTGGGTATCTCATTTTTATGAACAACTTTCATTTAGATCATTTTCCCAAATTCTAACTGTATGATTTTATAAAAATTCGGATATGCATACTGGTTTGGTTCCAATCAAATCTGTTCTGAAATTCCAGTATTTTTATTCCCGATTAAACTGAGAATATCTCCTAATGTAGATGAAAGTAAAATCTGAAAAATAATATATTCATGTAGATCTCGAAGTCCTACCCCAAAATCATATAACATATGATATATGTTCAATTCAAAATGTAGGAGAAATAGGACTTTTCCTGCAACATGTCCAATTTCTGGCAGTTTTGACACGCTGTATTAAAACCAAGATTTCTGCCACAATTCTTATTGAATTAGATGTTCTAGGACATTTTGGACAACTTCTCTTCAAGATGCACAATACCCAATTTTTTATGTCATCCATATCTGCTTGTAAATGGGAGAAAAGCACTGTTGAAGTTGATGCAATATTTCTGTTTTTTCTTAGTAATGTCATCTGTTACTAAACTGATCATAATAAATCATCAATATCATATTATTTTCTGAAATTTGGTATAGCAATGCAAAACTGCCATATCTACAACTTTGAAGTGTGACTAAAAGCTAATTCTGACTGTATATAGGGTAACAGAGTCGTTCTTTCTGGATTGGCAGTTTAGACAGATTTATGTGCTAATTTTGCTTAGTAGTTACCATTGTGTATTTTTGTTTCAAGTAAATTTTGTTTATACTAATCATATTCTCATTAATATGATATTAATTATGGGATGTTTCATGATATGTTTCATTTTGGAGATAATGATGAGGATGAGTAATTCATGTTAGTTGTAACGAGTGCGGTATTTGAGACCGTTAATTGACATGTTGTCAAATAAAGAAATGTTGTATCAAAAGAAAAATTGTGAGTGAGAATGAGGTATGACATCGGGAGTACTCGTTCCATTTTGAAATGGGTGAGACTCCGGGTAGGGGTTTGGGGGAACACAGATAAATTGTAGGTGTTAAAGAGCGGACCGTAGTATGATTTCTCACTCACTACATCACTCCCGTAAGGGGGAGTTGACTAGAGTTGGAGAGGCCGGTGGTGTGCTCGTGTCACACCATAGCGGTAAATGATGGTCTGTTTGTCCGACAGAAAAACCGAGATGAGTCTCGCTCCGGTACCTTGTCCAGTCGGGTACGGAGTTACGAGAGGCCCATCCAGTGCTCGTGTTGCTGGAGTGGTACCACTTTTCACCCACACTGGGTAACGTCCACCTCCTTAGCGTCCTACGATTTACACGAGTTCCAAACATGTGAATCAACAATTTATAGTAATTGTCTTTAATTTATAAATGTTGTTATCTTATGTCCCCTTACTTTTGTTTACTTTAATGCTGCTATCCCATGGTAACATGTTCTTATGCTTCCTTTAATATCTGCATTTCATAATATGGTTTCATATGCATGTTTTGCAAGTTCTCATTGTTGGATCTGGATCGTAGCCTAGAGGGGGGGGGAATAGGCTAATAAAAATTCTCGTGCAACCTACGAGAAATCCCACGCAGTTATAAGCACAAACATGGCAATAAAATAGGAATCACAGAGTACGCACAGATATACCCTGGTTCGGTCGTCCCCACGACCTACTCCAGCCCCCGAAAGCAAATACTAGATAGATATGTAATCCTGTACAGCTACAATGAGTCAAGATCCCAAATCTACTCTTACCTAGCTCGTACGCACACCACGTGCTCTACACTCTCAATCTAGTCAGATGCTCTCCCTCCGTGACGACTCGCAAAGTCGTCAGGTCCCCAAAAAGTAACACAAAAGATAAAGTTTTCCCTACGAAGATCTATCACAATTGCTACACAAAATAATAAAGTATTGAGTTTAGAAAGCTCAGATTGTGTAGCAGTGATGTCTTCGTCAATAGGCACAGGCCAGAAGTCGTCTGGCAAGTAGTAGTGGTTTCCTCGGCAACGACAACTCAAATTACGACACTTGAACTCCTCGCTCGATGATGGTCCAATTTGTATGCCGCACTTTTGTTGAACCCTTTCTCTCCCCTTGATTAAAATATTTCTCTTCTCTTGATTAAGTTACGCACCCAATCTGTCCTTATCAAAAGCACTTACCTGCAAACAAAAATAATTCGGCTGTTAAGAATTTCTAAGGGGAAAGAAAACAAGGTGCGCACATTAAAAAATTGACAGACTTCCCTTTCTGATTCTTGCGGCTCATGGAGATTTTCTCATCAAAAAAATGTGCGACGCCTTTGAATTAATACGGCCGGCTCCCCCTTACGCAAACACTCGGCTTCTTGGGGATCAAATGATTTTTGATGGAAAAATAAGTGCGGCTCTCCCATTCATTTTTTTTCGGTGGTCCCTAAAACAAAAATACCCAGAAGAAAACATGGCCTCCTCCCTCTGTTTTTGTTTGATGAAGTGGACTAAAAGAACTGCTGCTCTCTTGATTTTCAAGGGGTCAAAAATAAATTCGGCAGCCCCCTTTTCTTTGAGTTCTTAAAATCCCATCAAAAAAACAAAGATTAAATATTTAATTAAACCAAGCCACTCACCTCTTTAATGCATTAAGAAAAACAAAACCTGCAGCAAAAAAATGAGTAGAAATAAAATCACATGCACACAGATTTCGATTGAGTGGGGAATTAAAAACAAAACTGAAGAAATTTTTTTTCGGCTATCTCTAACAAAAAAAATGCAAACCCTCCTCAATATTCTCTCAAAAACAATTATATGCGGTTCTTGGTGATTGTAAAAAGAATTCGGCATGGGCTCAAAAATTTTCGGCTGCTCCTTTAAAAAATCGGGTGATGAAATTTTCTGAACGTGTGGCGCCTCTTAATTTGGATGCAGGGTTAAAAATTTCGGCCTTTAGGGTTTTGATATGTGAGGCTTATTTTTTGATGGCCTATAGGATGAGGGCTTATATAGGGTACGCTAGGAGATTTGCGACAAGGAGAAGAGATCGATGGCTAGGATTAATCAGGCTATAGGGAATCCTAGTGATAGGGTGATTTGCAACGGGAATGGAGTTTGGACTTGATACAAAACAGGATTAGGGTTTAACTCCAATAGTGTGAGTCAACTCAAGCTAGGTCCTCTCCCTTTCTCCTTTGCACATTGACCAAGTCCTTCCGTGAATTAGTCGCACGTTCACCGTTCCTGAAAACACTTAACACACACATTAAAACATTCAACACAACATTTGTCATCATCAAACTAGGGATCCTAGATCGTTGCTACCAACAATCTCCCCCTTTTGATGATGACAAACCCATAAAGGATTTGTACAAATAAAAGTGCGTGTGTGAGGTGTGATGAGGGATGTAATGCAATATGATTTATACAATGAGATAAGATCAAGCATTACAAGTTACTAGCATGCACAATATAACACCATAAATTAGCATGCTCCCCCTTTTTCCAAGCTCCCCATATTCACGTATTTTCAATGCTCCCCCTTCAATAAATAGTATCGTATTTTGAGCCCAATAATACCACAAATCTTTCAACACTTTTCTCCCCCTTTGTCATCATCAAAAGTGTATTCTTGAAGATTAAAACATACCACATGCAAAAAGAAAGCATTATTAACTATAACTAGCATTTACATGTCGTCATACTAAATTAGCACTTCAAATCCAACGATAATAATAATTAGAATTCAACACCATCGTGTAAGTGCACTTATTAAACATAGAAGTACAAAGGGAGATACTTTTTACAAATTCAACCAAATCAATTCAACATTTTCTAAAATAACTTTGTATCATCTAGGATTGACTTTCCCCACCTCATCAAGGATGAGTTCAAGGTATCACACCCTAGAACATAGCCTATCAAGACTCTTAGATGTGGGAGTGACATTGCTTGACGAGTAAGTACACTAACGCTAAAGTTTACCCGTAAAGCTTATGTTGGATACTCGTGGGTAGTGTATTTGCCATGAATTGTATCCATTTTTCATACGGAGAAATTTTCATTTTTTTTCATATTCATTTCCTTTGTTTTGTGCTCAATTTTTATTCATGGCAAATCACATCATATCCCTTAGATATTTTCAGTTAATAATCATCCTACATTCACTTACCAATATTCATAAATAGTATCTCCAAAAGTACTACATAGTTTAACATTCGTGGAAGTGAAAGTAGGTGTAGAAATCATATTATCAATTCATCGAACTTGGTATGGCTATTAAGAAATAAAACATACGCATGTAGCCATGATAATAATACTACAATTTCTACAAGGATATGATCATCATTCATTTATATCACTAGAACGATGCAAAGAGAAAGATATGCATTAAGCTCCAATTTTTTTTTGCTTTTTCAAATTTTTTTAATGCATCAAGTACTAAAGCCAACATGAGATGCAAGCACACAAACAAACAAAAATCATGCACACATAGCAATGCAACTACTAGCACACAAACAAAGAAAAGTCACGCATACAAAAAAATGCGAACAAAAAAATTGCTATGAAGGTATGCATTAAGACCAAAAATATGAAATCGTACCTTCGCGTCGCTATTTGACTAAGGAGCTAAAAAATAATGAGACATTCAATTTATCGCTCCTCGTCAAATTTCCATCCACCTACAAAAGAGGTGTCATGTGTGACCTTGGAATCCAACAAGGTCCACTCACGTTAGTCATCAAAGATTTAGGAACCCATATTTGTTTGAACTTAATGTTTTTGTTCCTATATTTGCAATGATATGCAGTATGATCAACACATCCACATGTAAAGCACTTAGCATGAAAATTTCCAACCTTTGTTGTTTCAATGTGAACTTTTCTATATTTTGATTTTTCAACATTTTTATGAACATATCCTAGTCCTCGCCTATTATTTCCATAAAGTTGATTTCCAAGAATAATGTCCAAATTTTGTTTTCCAATAGAAAATTTCTTTAATGACAATTCTAAACTAGCGACTTTGGATTTCAAATGAGCATTTTCGTTCATAAGTAAAGTGCACTTACTAATGAAAGCTCGCTTGTTTTCCTCTTCTTTCTTTTCAAAATCCCTCATTTTTTAAGGTCAAGATTTAGCATGTTAATCTTTTCAGAAAGCAATTCATTTTCAACTTCAAGCTTTATCTTATCTAGCTTATACATGCTAAGATCCTTTAATAAGGAGGGACATGAAAGACAATCGGTTTTTTCAGGCAAGCTAGCTTTCCTTTTTTCTAACATGGCAATGGTAGATTTGCATGCAACAAGCTCTTGTTTAAGATTTTTCATTTCTATAGACATGTCATACTCAGTTTGTTGCATATCAAAGTTATCATTCCTATAAATATCCACATCAGCTTCTAGTTCATCAATTCTACATTGCATTCCTTTACAGATTTCTAAAAGTTCAGCTTTAGTGAGAGATTCTACCTCATTGTGTTTGGCCATCAATGCCATGCAGGAGTGGGCTTCATGTTCATCATTATCCTCCTCAGCTTCGCTATCCATGTCCCACGTCAGCACTTTCGTTTTTCCTTTTGCAACTTGAGCTGTGTATTGTTGTGGGCAATCCTTTATGTGGTGACCTTTCTTCCTGCATTTAAAACATTCATTTCTATTAATGGCTTTCTGATCAGAGGAATTTCTACCAAAATTAGAATTATTAGAACGAATGAACCTTTTTCCTATCTCAGCTCTTCCTTGATCAGTCTGAATGTATCTCCTGAAGTTTCTGACCATTAGGGCTTGCTCTTCATCAAGATCGTCGTCGTTAGCTTGAAGAGCTAATGGTGTGGAAGCTTTGGTCTTCTCTTCAGGTTTCTCTCTGGCTTCTATGCTCTGCAACTCAAGCTCGTATGACATTAGGTTACCTATCAAGTCCTCCACTTTCATTGTTGACAAGTCCTTAGCTTCTTGAATAGCGGTGACTTTAGGCCTGAACGAGCTTGGTAGCGCCCTTAAGATCTTTCGTACCTGTTCATGGCTAGAGTATGGCTTACCGAGGGAACTGGATTTGTAGACGATGTCCGTGAACCTCGCAAACATCTCTTTCACAGATTCTGTTGGTAGCATGCGGAAGCTCTCATATTCTGTGCAAAGTAACGCAAGTATGGATTCCTTCACTTGCGATGTTCCCTCGTGTGTCACCTCCAGAGTATGCCATTAGACAATGTGAGATACGATTAAACTCAGATTTATCAAGAGAGCATATAAGCGCATTCATAGCTTTACCATTAAGAGTATAAAGTTTCTTATCAGCTAAATCCCACTTGTCTTTAGGCTTAATCATAACAGTGTCTTCAATTTTAATAGTGGGTAGACTATAACCATTTTCAACAATATCCCACACATCATAATCTACAGACACTAAATATATTTTCATCCTAGCCTTCCAATAAGCAAAGTCTACACCGTTAAACTTAGGGGGACGTGCTATAGACTGACCTTCAGCAAATGCACAATCAGATATATTCATGGTCATTAAAAAAATCTAGACTAGATCCTCTAAACTGGCTCTGATACCACTTGTTGGATCTGGATCGTAGCCTAGGGGGTGAATAGGCTAATAAAATTCTCATGCAACCCACGAGAAATCCCACTCAGCTATAAGCACAGACAGGGTAATAAAATAGGAATCACAGAGTACGCACAGATATACACTGGTTCGGTCGTCCCCACGACCTACTCCAGCCACCGAAAGCAAATACTAGATAGATATGTAATCCTGTACAGCTACAATGAGTCAAGATCCCAAATCTACTCTCACCTAGCTCGTACGCACACCCGTGCTCTACACTCTCAATCTAGTCAGATACTCTCCCTCCGTGACGACTCCCAAAGTCGTCAGGTCCCCAAAAAGTAACACAAAAGGTAAAGTTTCCCCTACGAAGATCTATCACAATTGCTACACAAAATAATAAAGTATTGAGTTTAGAAAGCTCAGATTGTGCAGCAGTGATGTCTTCGTCGATAGGCACAGGCCAGAAGTCGTCTGGCAAGTAGTAGTGGTTTCCTCGGCAACGACAACTCAAATTGCGACACTTGAACTCCTCGCTCGATGATGGTCCAATATGTATGCCGCACTTTTGTTGAACCCTTTCTCTCCCCTTGATTAAAATATTTCTCTTCTCTTGATTAAGTTACGCACCCAATCTGTCCTTATCAAAAGCACTTACCTGCAAAGAAAAATAATTCGGCTGTTAAGAATTTCTAAGTGGAAAGAAAACAAGGTGCGCACATTAAAAAATTGAAAGACTTCCCTTTCTGATTCTTGCGGCTCATGGAGATTTTCTCATCAAAAAAATGTACGGCGCCTTTGAATTAATACGGCCGGCTCCCCCTTACGCAAACACTCGGCTGTCTTGGGGATCAAATGATTTTTGATGGAAAAATAAGTGCGGCTCACCCATTCATTTTTTTCGGTGGTCCCTAAAACGAAAATACCCAGAAGAAAACGTGGCCTCCTCCCTCTGTTTTTGTTTGATGAAGAGGACTAAAAGAACTGCTGCTCTCTTGATTTTCAAGGGGTCAAAAATAAATTCGGCAGCCCCCTTTTCTTTGAGTTCTTAAAATCCCATCTGCACAAAAAAAACAAAGATTAAATATTTAATTAAACCAAGCCACTCACCTCTTTAATGCCTTAAGAAAAACAAAACCTGCAGCAAAAAAATGAGTAGAAATAAAATCACATTCACACAGATTTCGATTGAGTGGGGAATTTAAAACAAAACAAAAATTTAATGAAGAAAATTTTTTTCGGCTCTCTCTAACAAAAAAAACGCAAACCCTCCTCAAGATTCTCTCACAAACAATTATATGCAGTTCTTGGTGATTGTAAAAAGAATTCGGCAGGGGCTCAAAAATTTTCGGCTGCTCCTTTGAAAAATTGGGTGATGGAATTTTCTGAACGTGTGGCGCCTCTTAATTTGGATGTAGGGTTAAAAATTTCGGCCTTTAAGGGTTTGATATGTGAGGCTTATTTTTTGATGGCCTATAGGATGAGGGCTTATATAGGGTACGCTAGGAGATTTGCAACAAGGAGAAGAGATCGATGGCTAGGATTAATCAGGCTATAGAGAATCCTAGTGATAGGGTGATTTGCAACGGGAATGGAGTTTGGACTTGATACAGAACAGGATTAGGGTTTAACTCCAATAGATGTGAGTCAACTCAAGCTAGGTCCTCTCCCTTTCTCCTTTGCACATTGACCAAGTCCTTCCGTGAATTAGTCGCACGTTCACTGTTCCTGAAAACACTTAACACACACGTTAAAACATTCAACACAACATTTGTCATCATCTGTCACGCCCCGCTTCCCTAAAATGGAGGCGAGACGTGAAAAGGTCCGCACGAGAGTGGGGCTGTGAAGCCCCAAACCTGGTAAGCGTCAATAAAACATAAGCAGGTCCCTGTAACCACAAGTAGAACAACGATAATAACACAAGGGGAGACTGAAATAAAATCTCATATCTCAAATTTTTTTACATGATAATTAAGTTCAACATCCAGAAAAGCCACCAGGCTAAAAGAAAGAGTCTAACGGCCCAGAACAAGGCCAACAAGAGCAACAACGTAACAAAGTATAGGTGCTGCGCACCGACAACAAAACATCAGTCTAAACAAAAGGGAAACACAACGAAGACACTAGGACTGGTCCCCAGTATCCACGTACTCCCCGCCAAACTCAGGCCCGGGCACGGCGTCCGCAAACACCTCGTCCTCAACAACGGACTCAGGCTCGAGATCTAACATGTGTCACCCAAAGGAGTAAAGGGGCACATGTCAGCAAGTCTAAAAGACTTGGGCAAGAAACTGAAAGTAGGGTAAACTAGCAACCCAGCAGTTATAGTATGATGCATGTCATGGCAAGTAAGGTATGGAAGTGACAAGTAAAGGGAAGTACAAGTGGCAAGTAACGAGTGGTAGTTGTGACATGAAATGTCAAGTAATAAGTACAAGGGATCACTCAACGAGTGCCCTATTGCCCGCAGGCAGTGCTCAAGTACAAGTCAAGGAAATCACGTCAAGTAAACACGTCGTGCACAGAGATTCCGCCTGTTGGCTAGAGTGGCTGATCGGGCCAACTCCTAAGCTCAAGTGACCGTTTATCTCTACCCCTCCCAAGTGTGTCGAGCCAGGGCATTACCCCCGAACACGGAATGCTCGCTTCTAGGACACGAGCCAGGAAGTGTGATTAACACGTATGGCGTAGGGTTATGCCCACGCATAGTGGGTGCCTAGCCGGAAACTAGTAGGTCGGGCGTTGGCTATCAACCAACACATGGCCCGCTTCTGGAACACGAGCCAGGAAACACAAGTATTGTAGCGTGTGCTACGAATGCAACATACAACATGGATAGCATGGATGACAATGTATTCACGTACCGATAATCAAAATTAAACATGACATGGTAGTTGTGCAACATGGTAAACGTGGGCCCTAGCTTCGTTGTCAAGCTAGTTCCGGAATTTGCGCCTATGCGAGTATCATTTCGTCGCCTAGTCTCTTTTACGCCTACAACAAGCAAATGGCCTAAACATGGCCTAAACCCTAAGTGGCAAGTTTCACTTGCCTAGCACCGGGGATGAAGGTCACGAAGGTTCGTCTCACGGATGCTAATCTACGGGGAAGTCGCTGTTATGGAGAACAATCATCAAAACAACAAGTAATTTCATTAGGGTTTCACAAAAACATAACGGGTTATGAAAACATCAAGAGATCGATTTATTACCGTGAGGAAGCGGAAGAAACACTCCGGAGAACCTAGGGACCAGATCTGGAAACGAATGGAGAAGTTTGGAGAACTAGGGTTTTTGGGGGATTTTGGGGGTTTGATGGAGATTTGAGGGAGATGAGAGGTTGAATGTGTTGAGGGAGGGTTTAGATGATGGGGGATGAGCTTGGGAAGAAGGAACAAGGGCTTGAGGGAGAAGGGGGCTCAATGGGGGAGAAATTAGGGTTTTAGGTCGTGAGGGAGAAGAAGAAATCGTTTGGGAGGGGTTTAAATAGGATGGGCTGGCGGCTGCCCAGAAATTAGGGTTTTAACACAGATTAGTCGGTCACAGAGCAACCACTGATCGACTAGTTTAGGAACTAGTCGGTCAGTCAATCAACGTAGACCAACTAAGCCCAAACAGTAACTTCTGAACAAAAATAGGATTTAGATTTAGTCGGTCAAAGAACAAATACTGACTGACTAGTTCGTCATCTAGTCGGTCGATGAACGTTCTTAAACCGACTAAGAGTAAACAGTAACTTGACTGTACAGAATAACTAAGAATTAGTCGGTCTGAGTACAAAACTTAACCGACTAGTTTAACAACTAGTCGGTCGAAAGATGAACTTAGACCGACTAAGAATGAACAGTACTGATACCAAAATTTAGATGATGTGTTAGTCGGTTAAAGAAGCATTGCCGACCGACTAGTTTGCAACCTAGTTGGTCAACCAACGTTCTTAGTCCGACTAACGATAAACAGTAACTCCTGAGAAATTTAGAAAGCCAACTAGTCGGTTCAAGAAGGATTGCCGACCGACTGGATCGTCATCTAGTCGGTCGGTGCCCCTTCTTACACCGGCTAATAAGCACCAAAAGTTCCGATATGGAGCGCGGAGCTCCGGGATCGATTCCTAAGACTCCTAGGCTTGATCTAACAGTAAGATACGACCGTTATGAAGCCCGTCATGAATGACTTACTCCGAAATCGACGATCCTAAGGAAGAAACGAGAAAACACGACGAAACGATCGAAAATGAAAGTTACGGAGACGATAACCACACAAGAGGAGAAAATCCACCAAAACATATATTATAATATAATAAATCCGGATACATGAAAACCAGTCGTTACATCCTCCCCAACTTAAGAAAAATTCCGTCCTCGGAATTTCCCAACACTCACGTGTCCGGGAACAAAAGTGGGAAACGCTCTTGCATCTCATCCTCATTCTCCCAAGTAGACTCTTCGGGCGAGCCGTGTCGCCACATCACCCTCACAAGATTGACAATCTTGTTCCGAAGTGACTTCTGACGCCTGTCCAGAATCTGCACCGGATGCTGGTCATACGTCAAATCGGGGCGAACGGTAATCTCCGAGAAATCCACAGCATGAGATGGATCGCTAATGTATCGACGAAGCTGCGACACATGGAAAACATTGTGAACTCCTTCCAAAGATGGCGGCAAGGCTAAGCGATAAGCTACCTCGCCAACCCTCTCTAAAATGTCAAACAGTCTAATGTATCGCGGGCTCAACTTCCCTCGCTTCCCAAAACGAATCACACCACGATTCGGGGAAATCTTCAGAAACACATGGTCTCCCGGCTGAAACCCCAAAGGACGACGTTTAGCATCCGCCCAATGCTTAAAACGGTCCTGAGCAATTCTCAACCTCTCCCGAATGTTCCTGACAATATCCACGGCCTCCACGATCATCTCAGGTCCCAACAACTTCCGATCACCAACGTCATCCCAACTCAATGGCGATCGACATTTCCTCCCATAAAGAGCGGCGAAAGGCGCCATGCCAATACTCGCCTGGAAGCTGTTGTTGTAAGAAAACTCCACCAAGTGTAGATGGTCCTCCCACGAACCCTTGAAATCCAACATGCACGCCCTCAGCATGTCCTCCAAGATCTGAATCGTCCTCTCGGACTGGCCATCCGTCTGTGGATGGTACGCCGTGCTGAAACTCAGACGCGTACCCAAGCTCTTCTGCAAACTCTGCCAGAACTGAGATGTGAACCTCGTGTCCCTGTCCGACACGATACTCACGGGGACTCCATGAAGTCGCACGACCTCCTGCACGATTCACGTTACATCACTATCCAAACTAGGAAAAGGAAATAAAACGGAGAGTAAAAAGTATTTACCTCCATATATCTCCTCGCTAGCGCCTCAGTGGACTGTCCCACTCGGAACGGAATAAAGTGCGCAGATTTGGTCAATCGATCTACGATCACCCAAATCGCGTCATTCTGCTTAGGACTCCGAGGTAGTCCAGTCACGAAATCCATAGTGATGTGTTGCCACTTCCACTCCGGAATCGGAAGCGGTTGTAGCAACCCGGCCGCACGCTGATGCTCCGCCTTTACTTGCTGGTAAACCAAGCACTTGGCTACACCCCGAGCCACACTCCTCTTCATACCATGCCACCAATAATTCAGACGAAGATCCTGGTATATCTTGGTGCCACCAGGATGCACAGAATACGACGAACTGTGTGCCTCCACCATCAACTCCTCTCTAATATCCCCAGCTGACACACACAACCTGGCTCCAAACCTCAGCGAGCCATCCTCATGAATCAA
>JAULAV010004131.1:0-104003 GCA_030789695.1 Scilla litardierei | reverse complement strand
AATCTAACATGCTATTTTTTGGCACCCATCTTGTGCTGCTGGACTGTAAGACTGAAAATTGCAATTCCCTTGATTTGGTTCAAGTTTAATGGAATGGATCATCCATTTGAATCAGAATGACCGCTCATTGAATTTGAATGGGATGAATTGGCTTGCAGATCCTTCCAAGAGTAGCCAAGTGTTTATCGTTGAATGTGAAAGGAATGATAAACTATGTATATTTTTGAGAATAAACTAGTGTATCTCCCACACACACATACATTTAGATATAGATGTAGGCTTGGCTATTGTAAGAAAGATTTTGAAGCCAATCCAGTTCAAATTCAACGACTGGCCATTCAAATAGAGCATCTAATTTTTCCCGTTCAATTTAATGACGGGCCACTCAAATAGAAAATACACCACCGAATTTGATGAATTTCACATGAATTGCCTACAAATCAAATTATGTATATTTGGGGTTTCTTGTTTTAGAACTCAGAAGAATTTGGGAATATGTTAGAGAGAGAACCAATTCCCAGCACCTTGTACTATATGTAGATAATCAAACACAATGTTCTAAATGTTGGATGACAGACTTGTGTTGGCTAGCAACCTACAATATCACATGATGAATATTTGTGATATGTTAGCGATTATTGTCAAATAACGGGATGTCATATCAAAAACTAAATATACATCTCACATACATATCATATATATACCTAAATATATATGATACATATAAACTCATATAAAACGTATTTAGAGTATACTTACCTCAATAAGTTGCATTAAACTATAAATTGATAACCGATAATAATATATATGATGCATACAAACTATATATCATACATATAAACTCATATAAATCATGTTTAAATTATATGTACCTCGATAAGCCGTATATAAAGCACATTCTGACAAAATTTAGCTAAAATTACAATAATAGCAGCAAATCAAACAAAATTCTAGCAAAAAATTAAGTAACATTTTTAACTTTTTAGTAGAGTGGAGAAATTTTCAATAAAATTAAGAAATTTTTTGTAAGAATTTCAATTTTCATGGATAATCCGTCAAATTCAGAATAAGTTTAGTGTAATTGAAAAAAAAATACCCTGGCTGCAATTAGCCACTGCAAGTAGGAGATGCATAGAGAGAGATGTCGAGATTGAGAGCATGGGAAAAGATGGTGAAAGGAGAAAGATTGTAAATCTTTAAAGAAAATTAGTTGACAACAGTCACAAGACTTACAACACAAAAATGGCTTTACCACTCGTCGCCTGTCAAAACACCGTTAGATCACCTTCAAAGTTGAAAGTCACTCGTCAAACTCAAATTCGTCATCGAACTTGAAGAAGTTACAGATGCCATCTCAAATTAAGAAGAGAGATTAGAGAGAAAAAGAAAAGGCTAAGCCCTAATCTCTTTGTATAGATTGGTATGGATGTTAATATTTAGACCTGCATGCAAACTCCTAAGTCGAAATAAAAAAACCAAAATCAAATCACATAGTTTTATTATTTCTTAGGATGCAATACATATACTTTAAATAATCATTAAATTAAAATGTAATGATTTATGCAGAATCTACAAGAAAAAAGATATTTCTAAGGTTTCACAAATATTTTCTTAATTAAAGATATTTTTCTAGACAAAGATATGTTCTAAAAGTCAAACATATTTTCTAGAAATAAAAAATACGCTTAGTCAAAAATATTTTAGTAGATATATTTTAGTTTTCAAAAAATAACTAAATATATTTCAGACTGAGTTTTACATGTTGAGATATCACCATACATTTTGGTTCGAAACCGAAATGTCAGTAACATGAAGCTAAAAATGCCATACCTTGAAATCTCATGGCGTGTGGCGTTGATGGGGGAAAAACTGAAATGTCGGCCGTCATTTTTAATGTTACTGACATTTAGAATACTAATCAAACGGGTACATGTTTACAATTAATATACCAAAATTACACAATAACTATTACAAATAGGACTACAGATTCTAACACTTCCCCTTCAAATGGGAGTATATATATCAATATTTCAGATTCTCACACAGAAGAAAACATCTTAAAGAACACTGCCTTGTAAGTCTGTCAACTAACTATTTGGATAAATGAGTGTATGTGGTGAAACTCAGAGAAGGATTTGGGAAATAGGTTAGAGAGTGAATCAATTATATACACGCGCGCGCGCACACGGATGGATCAAACATGCGGAATCAATTATATACACGCGCGCGCACACACACGGATGGAGCAAACATGCGGATCTATTCAAGTCAAATTTAAAATTAGACACAACTTAAATAGAAAATTCGTAACGTTGGATGTGATCTTACATGTCTAAACTACATCTAAACAAAATTTCAACTACTTTGTATATGTTTTGCACATGCATCAAGTGGTTGTAAAATTAGCCAAGTTTATGACTATGCTAAAACATTGATTTTGCAACCACTTGATGCATGTGAAAAACATGTCCAAATTAGTTGAAATTTTGTTTGGAGGTAGTTTAGACCGATCACATCCAAGGAGCGGATTTTCTATTTAAGTTGTCTAATTTTAAATTTGACTTGGATGGAACCACTTGTTTGATCCATCCGAATAGATCATAGTCAACACACACACGTAGGTAAATCTTCAAATGTTAACATTTTGCACGGTGCAAAAATTTTTTTAGTTTTTTTTGAATTTTTTCCAGTTTCATTTTATGTTGTTATATACCCCTCAAAAAATAATTGTTGAAAAATAATGTTATTTGGTATTCGACCAAGGCATTACAACAAATTCGCACGTTTTGAAGCCGTTAAATTTATAACGGGTGGATCGATGCTCAAATTCCCATATGGTTCACCCATTATTTGTCATGGGGTATATAATTGTATGGATTAATCATAAAAAATTTGAATTTTTTTTTCAAAAATAAAATAAAATTGTTTCCGCACGGTGTGAAAACACTATATAGTAGTTTTCGCACCCGAAAACTACTATATTTATATTTATATGGGAAATATGGAGGTGTGCTATTTTCCTGTGCTGTCAGTATTTTGGGGCCAAAAAATAATTTTTTAAATTTTTTATGTATGTATGTATATTTATGTATGAATGTATGTATAATCAAACGAGAATGGGTTTATAGTTAATATACCTAAATATCCATTGACTAATACTAGTAGGAATACATATTCCAACATTTGGTAATGCATTTAGTAACCCAAATTGAACAGTTGAAAATATCATGCTGCGTAAATCTATGTTCAGTGCATTTGATATATTGATTCAAATGTTCGATCATGATGCAGACACTTGGAACTCTTACAAACCAATTTGTCAAGTATTAAATATTTGTTAAACTAAAAACTGGCTATTTTCAGTGTCTATGTTGTGCCTGCTTGATGCATCGTAAAAGAAAAACTTGGAATTCACTTTTTATTGATGTTACGCGCTTTGAATGTCATTGATCACATCCATAGAAGCATAGAACGAGTCTTCAATTTGGATTTTCCCGTAATTAAGTTTGAACGAGAATGATTTGCTTCCAAATCCTTTCTGCAAGGCTTTCCCTTCCCAACGCACACATACAGACAAAAAGAAAGGAAGAAACGAAACTACTCTTTTCTCACTACCTACCTCTATGGGAGGGTGGGCTTGTGCCCGTGGGTGGTGCATGGTTGTCACATCCTCAATTTTCTCATATGTAACTTGCATTAAGTTGATTAGTGACAAGATATATTTCTTTTTTAAGTTATAGCCTTTAAATTTTGTTTACTTTTCATATATTTTTCACCACGGCCGAACCGAAATCGACCCCAAACCGGAACCGAACCGGAACCGAAACGAAACCGGAACCGGAACCGGAACTGACCGAGAATCGGAACCGAACCACTTCTAAAGCGGTTCGGTTCAGGTTTCGGGTTTCGCCGAAACCGGAACCGACGGTTCGGAACAGGAACCGAACCAAAACCGAACCGCGGTCGGGTCTACCTGCATGCAAAGAGCTGCTCATGTAGATCTTCTCTATGAGTGTCGCAAGATCTGAGAAACAGTCAGTTCTTGAATTCCTCCTATGAACGCATATGCCACCTTTGCTCTCTCTACTAGTGTCAGGATAAAGCTTCGCCCACCAAATAAATCCACATTGCCTCCAAATTCTCCTCGTTCGTCCGAAGAGTCATCGTAAAATATCTCTTCATCTGGTAAATGCATCATACGGGTCATCCCTTTCAAAAATCGGCATCATCAATTTTCGGACTCTGCTTTCTGTGTTGAATCCCTCCTGTTCTGCTCTTCCTCTATGCCGGTCATGGTGTAACTATCGGTAGATGTACTACGGTGCCTTCCCACTCTTCAAGCTGGGGTCATCTGTTCTAACATTCTCTCTAAAGTCCCAATCCAAGTCTTCTCCATACTCTTCGTAGTCCGAAACATTATCGTGGTAATCACAGAGGTCCTCGTCTGGAAAACGTTGTCAGGACATCTCTCCTGCAATTCAAGGGCCATGTGATCCCCGAAGGTCCTCCAGATCCTCGTCGGTATCTCGGCGTGCTTGTCTGTGATAGTTCGTCTCATGGCGTTACTGTTGGTGGTGGCCGAAGCCCAGGTTGGTCGCCTGGAAGCCGCAGGGCCCCAAGCAACTCATCCAAGGCTTGGCTGAGCCCAGGCAGGCTGCCTGGGGGCCACGAGGGGCCCCGGACGGCCCAGTCGGGGGTCAGCTGGACCTGGCAGGATGCTTGGGGCCTCGCTGCCCCCAGATGGCCTGCCCCAGGGCCCTGTCACTGGGCAGTCCGTCCTAGGGCTGTCGACACCAAGGAGGCCTGCCCTAGGGCGTGGTGCCCCAGCGAGGGTGCGGGTGTCGTCGTCCTCCGTGGGTTCATCCATTGCCTAATTGGACTCCAAATCTGCATCGGATAGAAGTCCTTCCATAAATTCTTCGACTTTCTCATTTCCTTTCGCCAAAGTCTTGCCTTTCGTCTTATATTTGAGTTGATGTCCTCGTCCTTGTCCAGATCTGACTTCTTCGTCCTTTGCAACTCTGCGATTTGTTGCAAGATTTGTTGTTACTTGCACGAGTGCTTCCAACGATGCATTCATCCTTGCTTCCGATGCCTTCACTTCGCATTTGATTGAGACGATAGACATTCTCATCTCCTCCATTGTTTTCTCCAATCCTTCCACTTGGACATCGAATTTCTCCTCCAAAGCTTCTACATTTCTTGTCGCTGTCTTCAGGATCTGTGCTTGATACAAATTTGATACGATCCGGATGCGATCTGGGAACAAATTTAGGTTTTATAGTGGATTTGGGAACATTTGTGATCTTATTGGATCTCAAATAAAGGATAATAAGAGTTGACTTCTTTTGAGCGGAGGTTGTTCTCCTAGTTTTTAATTTGAGAGAAAAATCCAACTCTTCACAAACTAGAGTTCTCAACCTCCTAGTGACGGGGACATCAGGTTTACACGCGCATACGACATCATAATCAACCTAGTTCGTTATGGACATGCCCAAGCCCATTTGAGATCTGAATTTTGTATCTTTTTTATTTCTTTGGTTTAGTCCCACATTGGATAGAATGTGATGGTTGATGGATTGTAATCCTATTTAAAGCCATGTATTGGGATATTTTTGGATCAATGAAAGCTTGAAAGTAATTTTCTCTCAAAACCTGTGAAAGGTCCTCTCCTTGGTGCGAAGCCTTGGATCTCTTGGTGTGAAGCCAAGTTATTTTCTTCCCCAAAATCCCTAAATCGTTCGTGTTCTACATCAAATTGGTATCAAAGCCGAACGATTCTCATCCCCTCTTCTAATTTTTCTTTTAATTTTTCGAAAGAAAACCCCGAGCTTTCGTGAACCCTTATTTCTCATCCAGCCGCCACTCCAAGGCCAAAGAAAAAAATATATTACAAAATCCCAACTTTCCCACAGCCAACCCTACTTCTCACGCCGCCACCTTTCTTTGTCAAAAAGCAAAACAAAACAAAAACCCTAACATACCTTTTCTTTACGCCATTAGGTCTCTTCCTCCCCTAGCCCGTACACAACCATCGAATCCCATTTGAGCGTCCTTCATCCACGACTCCGAAGCTCGAAGCCGCCGCCTCTCCTTCTCAGATCTGGTCGCCACCTCTCCCTCTCGCTCCGACGATTTGATCGGAGCTCCGCCTCTCCCTCTCACTCGCTCAGGTTGCTGCTCCGCCTCTCCCTCTTGCTCCGACGATCTGATCGCCACCTGCGCTACGTAGTCCGCACGCAACCCGCCGCCTCCGTCGAGATCGCTACCTCTCAGAGCGCACCTCCCTCTCTCAGATCTACTCCGACCACCGCTGGTACCGTGCACTCTCAGATCCCCGTTGAACTCGCGATGGCGATAATGCCGATAAAGTAACTCTTGTCATTTTCAGAGTATTTTCTTCATATTTTCAGGATATTTTCTGCGCAACCATTGTATTTTGGAGATTTCAGGTTCGTTCGGGGTTCTGAATATCCAAATTCAGAACGGTTCGTGCCAATGCTTAGAGAACTCAGCCACAGACGCGTTGCCATACTATCTGGGCATGTGCATCTTCTTTACGAGAAGATCTGCTGTGAGTTTTCATTAGCCATTTATTGTCATATTATTGCTAGCCTTCGTTGCAAGCTAAACAAACATAGGACCACATTTTTTCCTAGAGCCATAAAACTTGATATTAAAAGAAGAGCTTCAATTTACTACCACAGTGTAACAAGACTTATTTTCATTAAGATAATTGAATAGGCACATTACAATCTCCAATTTAAAACATTTGAATTTGCTGCGATAGCTGCACATGACTTGAAATTTGACTTGCTCAATGACTTCTGCTAGTTGATCTCTCCATCATTCACCTGCATCATATAGGAAGTTCCATTAGTTAACATCTCATTTACATTCAAAAAAGCAAAAAAAAACATTAGTCAAGTGTTCATCATCTAGAAGTATTTGCATTGCATGTCCACACATAGCGGCAGAATTTATCAGACCTCAAATACCATGGATGTTGACCAACCTACTCTGAGAGATGTCATTAACCGGTTAGCTGCTTTAGAAACCCAAGTCCGTGTAGGTAGATCGGAGTCTCGCGAGTGTCTAGACCGAGTGATACGCCTAGAGAACACTAGGTAGAGGGCGTCATATGAGGGTTCACATGCACATAGTACACCTAGTCCACCTAGGCGAATTAGGGATGTACCCCGTCATGAGAGACGGGTGCCTAGTCTGCCCAGGCAATCTAAAGAGAGGCACCGTCATGACAGACACACACCTAGTCCATCTAGGCAATCTAGAGAGAGACACCGTCACGACCGACGTGATAGAGACGATAGTGTGATCAAGGGCATTAAGATAGGCACACCCACTTTTGATGGTCGTTTGAATCCCCAGGTTTTTATTGATTGGATGGCCGACATGGACCATTACTTTGGATGGTATGACATGTCTGAGGAGAGAGAAGTGAGGTTTGCGAGGGTGAAACTTATTGGACCTGCCAAGTTGTATTCGCAGAATATTGAGCGCATGTTAGCCTAGACTAGGCAAGATCTCATAAGTATGTGGGATAAGATGAAAGAGAAGCTGAAAAAGAAACATTTACCCACGTCATATCACCAGCGACTCCTAGACTAGTGGCAGAACCTCACCCATTATAGTGGACCGGTTCGCACATACGTCGATAAGTTTGACGAGTATATGATGAGATGCAATGTAAAGGAAGATGTGAGTGTGACATTGTCTAGGTTTAGAGCTGGCCTTAGACCTGACCTACGTAAGGAGCTCATCCTTCGTGATGTCCACACACTAGAGCATGCTTATCAGATCGTGTTGGATATTGATAGCTTTCATCAAGCTTCAGTTGCTAGGCGTTACGATTCATGAGATTTGGCATGTCGCCCAGCACCAGCTGGTAGCAAACCACCCCAGAGTCAATCCCAACCTAGATCTGATCCGAGACCCCCCACCCACATGAATGACAAAGGAAAAGGGATTATGGGTGAGTCTTCTAGACCCGATCCACGTACCCAATGCTACAAGTGTCAAGATTTTGGTCACTTCGCAGGAAGCTGTTCTTCTCAGTGTTCTAAAACAAGGAATATGCGGCCGCATATGCGGATACGGGTATGTAGCGCATGGAAACCAGTCTATGCGGGCGAAATATGCGGTCAACCGCATATTCGCCCGCGTTTCAACAAATCGCCCGCATAACAGCGGGGTGCGGCCGCATAAAAGGAATTTGGGTTTTTTGTTTGGGTTTTTGTCGTTTGGATACCGACCCGTTTCGAACCCGATCTCCGTTTGTTTTGGTAAGTAGGGCTGCTGATTACAATCCAAACTCATCGCGATCTCTCCATCGACGAAGCAACCTCGGCGGTCCAGCGACGAAAGAGGCACTCGACGAAGCTGCGACTGCGACGAAGCAACCTCCGATCAAGCAGCGACGCGACGAAGCAGTGCTGGTCGGCAACGACGACGGTCAAGCAGCGACGCGACGAGTCTGCACAGGTACGCCGCTCGTCTTCGATTCTTTTCTCAGTTTTTTCTTTTTTTTCTGTTTTCCTTTTTTTGTCTTCGATTCTGCACAGCCCCAGCCACACGGCAAGCCCCATGTCCTACGCAACAGCTGGGGGGTTGAAACCCCTCTACAGCGCAGCCCCATGGCCCCCACATCTTGCTAGGTTTAGGGTTCATCGTCTGTTGATTAGGGGTTTTCATCTCTGTTGGTTTAGGGATGAGATCACCCCATCTTGATCTTTTCTCATCTCTGTTGATTAAAAGCTAAACTCGTCCCAATAATTGGAATTTGTGGGCAGCCAATTGGACTGTTGGGTCTCCTCACTTCTGATGCTTCATGTGTTTGCATACTTTCTAGTTGCTTAGATTATATCATTCATTTTTATTTATTAAACATCCATCGTCATTTTCCAACTGCACCAAACAGGAAGCTGATTGGTTTTAAATTACATTTGATTGGTAATGAATCAGGCAGTCAATAAGTTGCTTCTTTTTGATTAGTCTCACTCTTTTGGATCATCTGCGCCATCTGAATGCTGGTTGGGACTATACCTTTATGACTGATTAGCTTGCACATGATGTTATTCTAGGATGGAGGTTTAGAAATGTGTAATGCGATTATTCCAGTCCTTAATGATAATGATAAGGACTTTATGAAGATTGGAACTGTTTCTTTCGGCATAATTTTATATTTCAGTCCTTAATTATTGATTGTAATTTTAATTTGGTTCAATTTTCTCTCACAAATTGGTATAGGTGAATGGCATCATCTATGGCATCAAATTCATCAAGAATGGGTTCATCTAGTGGCAATCAGGATGATGCTACTAATGTTCGGAAAAGGCCACCCAACTCCAAAGATATAGGATGGGAGTATGGAGAGGAAGTGAATCCAGGAAATCCTAATAATGTGAGGTGCTTAAAATGTAAAACAATATTCAAAGGAGGCATCAATCGTTTGAAGCAACATATTGCTGGCATATCCGGTGATGTAAGGATGTGTGTAAAGGCCAGCGATGAAGACCGGGCTATTTGTAGAAAGAATCTAGAAGAGATAAGGATGAAGAAACTGGAGAAAAGAAAAGCAGAGTTTGAATTGAGGCAAGAGGTGCAGATTTCTGAAGAACGAGAATCCGAAGAACCAGAACTAGCAAATATTGGACCGAAAAACCCTCGTGTTCGTGGGCCGTTGGATCGAATGATGGCTGGAGGACAGCTAAAGCAAACATCTCTTGATGAGGGTGAGAAGAAAAAGTGGCGGGACACGGCTCATGAATATGTTAGCATGTGGTGTTATGCGTCCGGCCTTCCATTTCATGTTTTCAGTTTCCCCGAGTGGGACCTTGCATGTGAGGCCATTAGGAGACATGGGCCGGGATACAAAGGGCCAAGTGAATATCAGTTGAGGGTTCCTCTTTTACGTCGTTCTTATCAGAAGGTGAAAGAAGAGGTTAAAAAAAGGAGGCAGTTTGGGATGAATATGGTTGTAGCATTTTGACTGATGGGTGGACGGATAGGATGCATAGGAGTGTGATGAACTTATGTGTGCATTGCAAGGGAGGGACAAGCTTCATCAAGTCAATCGAATTCGGTATGGTGTCATCTACGGCTTGGGAAGAAAATAGATGGTCTAAGTCTACAAAAGGGAGAGCAGTTAAAGCTACCATTTATTCAGACATATTTTGGAAAGATGCACAACAATTGATGAAGATTTTCACTCCTCTTTTTAAACTATTAAGAATTGTTGATGCAGATAGGATGCCATCTATGGGTTTTGTTTATGGTATGATTCATGATGCAAAGAATGATATCATTGCTGCTTGTAATAGGAGGGAAAGTGCATATCAACCCGTGCTTGACATCATTGAGAGGAAGGCACATGGTAGACTTGATAGCCCATTGCATTTGGCTGCATATTATTTGAATCCTTATTATTACTATAGGGATAACACAGTAAAAGAAGACTCTGCGGCTAGGAATGCAGTATTGTATTGTATAGATGTATTCTATCCTGATGCCGAGATTCAGGATAAAATTGGAGCCGAAGAGTTTGTGACATACAAGAGGGCAGATGGGGTAATGGGGCGTGGAATGGCAGAGAGATACTGGAAAAGTTTTAATGGCACTGATAACTTTGATCCAGGTAATGTATTTCTAATTTATTGCAACGATTAAATATTTATTCAATGTATTCGGTAAATTTCTAACATGCTTATTGGTTTATGCTCATTTTTTCAATAGCCAATTGGTGGGAGTTCTATGGAGGAGATGCGCCACATCTAAGGAAAATGGCAATCAAAATCTTGAGTTTAACTAGTAGCTCATCCGGCTGCGAAAGAAATTGGAGCGTGTTTGAGGGGGTAATTTATAGCATTAAAAATTATAATATGAATTTAAATTATTTGTATTTTATTGTTTCTAAGGTTATATATATTTTTATAATTGTACAGATACATACAAAGAAACATAATAGGCTGGATCCAAAGAGGTTGCAAGATCTAGTATATGTGAAATTCAATAGAAGGATTTTGCAGAAAAGAAATGCAAAGACAAAGAAAGGCCATGACAAAGATGTGCTCTTGGCAACGAATGATTCAAGAGCTCTTCATTGGAAGAGTGCTTGGGTCAAAGAAAGAGAGAATGAAGGAGAAGAAGAGGCCTTTCCCGGTTCTGGACTTGCATGGGCCGTTGTTGCCGAGGCTAGTGGAGCTAATGAAGATCCACTTAGGAGGAGCAAAAGAAGATTGATGACATATGCTAGGCGAGAAAAGGGCTCTTCTAGTGCAACGATGGATGATATTGAAGAGCACTCGAATGAAGAAGATTTAGAGGATGATAACGTTTTTAATGAGATCGATGAAGTTGCTTCTGATGGGGCGCTAGATGACGATGATGTGTGTTATGAAGATGACGAGGATGATGATGCGTAGTCGTAGAATCTTTTGATATTAGCCTTTGCAGTTTCAGAAATCTGTACAATTTTGATCGCTTATGCTCATTGTTGTCCCATTTCTTGGCTCTGTTTTTTGTGAAAGCTGGGGCTGTTTTTGTAGTCCAAATTAGAAAATTCTATTGGATATTCTAGTTAATGTTTTCTCTCAAACGAGGAAAAATTATTTCAGTTTTTGTAGAAATTCTGAATGTGCAATGCTGCCTTCTTCATTTGTTAGAAAAATAAGAGGATTCTTTTAGCAGTTTCAAATACATCACATTTATGCATGATATAATGATGTACTGCCACTTAGCTTCGAAAATTAGCATCAGGTTCTCTGCATGAGTGCTGGTTGCATTTTGGTCTATATATTTGCAAGTTTGTGTTCCTATAGATGACAACTACCCATAAATTAAGAACTGTGCAAGGTCATTGGTTTCCTAATTCTGTTATAAATGAACATAGCACAACTACCCATATTAATTTTGCTTACATCCTGAATGTTGCCATATGAAATATACTGTGTAAAATGAAGGTTGTTAAGGATGGGAGCTGGGATGAGCTTTGGATGCATGTATTAATTCTCTGTCATTGTGGATGTATGAGTTTATTTTTGGATGAGTAAACAATAATATCCTTGTTCTACTGTAAGCATGCATTCGTGTATGCCACTTGTTCTACTGTAAGCTTACATCCTGAACATCCTGAATATTGCTTACTTTCAAAAAATGACAATAGCATACATGAAATTATCATATACACGTTTCAAAAAGAATCCTGATCTTGCCAATGCCATATGATATTAATTTTTTCATCTTCATCTTCGCGGTCTACTTTTCAATGTATGGGATGCTGCTTAAGACATCTCTTATGAAGGGGAGGCCAGCATCTTAATGTGCAACAACAAACTCTACTTCTGGCAATGGCATGTAAAGACGGGAAGCACTAACCTGAAAGGCAATGAAAAAGGGAACAAAAGTTAGAAACATCATAAGCATTTGTTTTCCTCCACTCAAGTACTCAATAAAACAAATGTGCAATAACATTCAAATATCCAAAAGCTTTACAAAAAGATGAACATATCTAACTTTTAGATTCTAACACAAGCACAACAAATGTTTTTAAAAGTTGATATGATTTTATACTTATTACTTATGTAAGTTATGTTATGTATTTACCTAAAATATCTATTTTCGCGTAAACCGCATAATCCGCATATGCGGCCGCATAATCCGCATATGCGGCCGCATAATCCGCATATGCACTATGCGCTCCTGGACCGCACGCATAATGAAAACGCATTTTGGAACACTGGTCCTTCTAAGGCCCTGTTAGTACACGATCCTGATGGAGATGACCAAATAGATGAGGACGAAGAAGTTTATGAGCCAGTTGAGGCATGTTATGAGACCGATGAAGAATTGACTAGACTAGGTTGTATTCAGAGTATACCAACGCGAGTAGAGCTCATCGATACATGCTCTGAAAACCCTAGACTTGGTGTTGTACGGTGTGCCTGGTTCAGGCCAAAGAGAGCGATGACTGGCGTAGGACCGCGTTTTTTCACACCTTTGTGACGCATGGTGACAAGCATCGTAAGGTGATCATTGATAGCAGAAGTTGCATAAATGTTGTGTCATCTAAGCGCGTTACATGCATAGGTTTACAGCCAGTCTCCCACCCTAGTCCTTATAAGGTATCATGGGTGGATGCTTCATCTATTGGCATCAAAGAAAGATGTCTTGTCCCTATTCAGTTTGGATCATATAAGGACAAAATTTGGTGCGATGTGCTGCCTATGGATGTTGGTCATATCATCTTGGGGAGGCATTGGCTTTTTGACATGGATGTCACAATTTTCGGTCGCTCGAACCCGTGCACATTCACACATGAAGGCAAGAAAATCAAGCTGAATCCCATACAACCCAAGATGATCGCTCCTAACAAGAAGGAAACAACTAAGGGCAAGAGCTTACATATTATTAGTCCTAAGGAGGTTAGAAAGGACTCAGTCATGTATGCCTTAGTTGCGAGGGAGATTTGTGAGATTAGTCAGGAGGAGATTCCAGAAGAGATAACACCTATAATGAAGGAATTTCGTGACTTTTCCTGAAAACCTCCCAGACTGTCTTCCACCCATGCGTGATATTCAGTACGCTATAGACTTAGTCCCGGGAGCTACACTTTCCAACTTGCCTCATTACCGAATGAACCACACTGAGCGTGCTGAGATGAAAAGGTAAGTTGACGAATTGTTAGCCAAAGGTTTTATCAGGGAAAGTTTGAGCCCATGTGCAGTGCCAGTCCTTACACCCAAAAAGGATGGATCATGGAGAATGTGTGTGGATAGCCGTGCCATTAATAATATCATGGTCAAGTATCGCTTTCCTATTCCTAGGCTTAATAACATGCTTGATATGATGACTGGCGCCACAATATTTTCAAACATTGATCTTAAGAGTGGCTATCATCAAATTGGAGTACGCCTAGGTGACGAATGGAAAATGGCCTTCAAAACGAGGGATGGTTTATATGAGTGGATGGTCATGCCTTTTGGCCTATCCAATGCCCCTAGTACATTCATGAGAGTGATGACTCAAGTACTACGACCATTCATGGGGAAATTTCTAGTCCTATACTTTGATGACATCCTTATTTATAGTCGATCTAGGGAGCAACACATAGATCACCTACGGCAGATATGCATTACCCTGAGGAAGGAGAGCCTCTATGCAACCTTAAGAAGTATTCCTTCTTGACTGATAGCGTCATCTTCTTAGGTTTTGTTGTTTCCTCAGAGGGAGTGCGGGCGGATCCCCAAAAGATCCAAGCATAGTAGATTGGCCTGAACCCCGCAACCTACACGAGGTTAGAAGTTTTCATGGGTTAGCTACATTCTATCGTCGATTCATAGCAGGATTCAACACCATCATGTCCCTAATCACTGGCTGTATGAAAAATGAGGACTTTACATGGACTAAATCTGCCGCCAAGGTGTTTGAGGATATAAAGAGAAGTATGACTAATGTGCCTGTTATGCGCCTCCCGGATTTCATGAAAGTATTTGAGGTCGCATGTGATGCGTCATGTATAGGCATCTGTGGAGTTTTTAGTCAAGGACATCTTGTGGCATACTTTAGTGAGAAACTTAGCGATGCCAAACTACGCTACTCCACATACGATAATGAATTGTAACGCCCCATTTCTGGGTACAATTACTTTTCATTATTTGTGCAGGTCCTGCAAAGTTCCAATGAAGCCAACATAAAGTAAACCGAGAATTTCATAACAGAATTAACTTTATTCATCCTTCAAAGAGTTACAAAAGCATAACAAAAGGGAAACTACTAGTCTTATTTCTAAACAATAAGAAAGCAACTAAACAATGGATAAACACTCTCCTTACTAAAATTGGTCTCAGAAGTCAGCACTCTCCACTGGGAACTCGGACTCCTCAAAAGCTGGAGCCTCCTCGTACTCTGGTTCAGTCTCTGTGGAATAAACATTTGAAAGGGTAAAGTAAACGATATTTACAATAAACAACAATTATAGCTTTCATGCAACCCTAATCCTGAACAAGTCAATAGCCACTAAGCACTAGACTGTATCTAACTAACTAGAACACTTCATTCTTTTATTATACTCATAATGTAAAGGGAAAGAGCGACTAAAGACAACCTTGGGTTTCACAGGCGAGCTTACCTGTGCCCTAAATTTATTGGTCCAAAGGTATTCATCAAGGAACCCAATCAAGTCATTCAATTCTGTCAATGAGCGCAGCTTTTACCACCATATCTAACTTTAATTATGATTCCCCAAAATCCTATGTCGTCCTAACTACAACTGTCATCTAATTCTACACCCTCTAGGTTATGTAACATGAATAGTGCATCAAACCTGTAGAGTCTATAGCAATCGTTCCATTGTGTCAATATTTCACAATTAATCCATTCACGTGCACCATCATTTTTACAAACCATAACAATGCTATGAATAAATTTGAATGCTAAGCAAAACTCTATTTATTGCATTCCAAGACATTTCTAAAGCAACCACATTTAAACTGAAACGAAATCACTTTTAAAAGAAAGATTGAAGCATGGTTAGGATCAGATTCTTTTCTAGGCATCCATATTTTGGTTTCTAGGGTTTACCAGCTCAAAGGGGACTTTCCAACAATTTCAGAAAAATAGGAACATGGACTGATCTCATTTAAAATCTACAAATCAGTCATCAAATATGCTTCTGAACTTTCTGGTCTACAAGCGCGCATTAAAAAAACATATAATGTACTGAGCGGGGAAAAGGTACACAAAACAGTGGCCAAGAACAGGCAACCGCCATTTAATATCAGCCACAATTCGCAAGACGTAACAGGAAGACAAAAAACAGCAGACTAACAACCAACCGAGCCACCCTGGAAAGGAGGAAAGAGCCCGGCGGCCAACCCTAGTGCCCAATAGTCCCAAATCAATATGTACGAAGCTGCGGCAATGTGCCGCCTCGCTCATAAGATGCCTTTTCTATCATAAGGGGATAAAAATACCCTTTTTACAACAACGAATCATCATTTCATATGAACAAAAATCTCGAAACCCTAGTTCTTTCACAGATTCAAAAGCACGAAGGAAATAATTGAAATTTAAGGCAAATAAGGTTTACCGATCTTGAAGAAAACCAAAGCCGAGAGATCCTGAAGTCCAGAACCCAATAACGAAATGAATCGGAAAAAGTTTGAGAAGAGGAAAGCAATTTTCGCATGCCTCGGAACCCTAAGAGTTGCTGCGCAAAAATAAGAGAGGAGAGAGAGAGGGAGATCTTATCGGATCCTATTCCCGCAAAATCCGCAACGGCGGGAGAAGATATCGGGCTAGGGTTTTCGAAACCCTAGCAGCGGCGACGTCTGCTGCTTCCTCGCGTGCGTGAGAAAGAGTCAAAGGGAAAAAATACCGGTCGGGGCTTTTGTTGGGTCAGGTGAGAGAATAGAGTGAGAGAGAGTTTAAGTGGAGCGGGGAAAGTTTATTAAAGGGTTTGGGCCCATGAGTGGGCCTAGGGCCTTTAAAGAAAAACAAAAAAATGAATAAAATGAACCGTTACAGGAATTCTATGCGGTAGTGCAGGCCTTACGATATTTGAGACACTATCTCCTACCGCAAGAGTTTGTATTGTACTCGGATGATGAGGTCTTGAAATATTTTAACTCCCAGAAGAAACTAAGCTCTAGACATGCTCGGTGGGTTGGTTTTCTTTAGGAGTATACATTTGTCCTCAAACATAAGGTGGGGGTTGAGAATAAGGCCGCTAACGCACTTAGCCGCAGAGTTGCTATACTATTTGCTACGAAATGTTCAGGTAATAGGATTCGAGAAGATTAAAGAAGATTACATGTCGTGCCCAGACTTTGTGAGGTTTTTGCTATCCTTCAGGATGAGTTAGTATGAGAACAAGATAGTTATTTCCTGCAGGATGTGTATCTTTTTAGGGCCGCACAATTATGTATTCTATGTACTTCTGTGAGAGATTTTAATGTCTGGGAGATACATGCTGGAGGTTTATCAGGGCATTTTGGAAGAGACAAGAATATTGAGTCGGTAGAGAGTCAGTTTTATTGGCCGAGCCTAAAGAGAGATGTTGCCACTCTGGTGGGTCAATGTCGAGTTTGTCAGATGGCTAAACATAGAAAACAGAATACTGGCCTCTACACACCGTTACCCATTCCAGATTGTCCCTGGCAAGACGTTAGTATGGATTTCGTGCTAGGACTTCCACGCACACCTAAGAAGCACGATTCAGTTTTGTCATTGTGGATCGATTCTCCAAGATGGCACACTTCATCCCTTGCTCCAAAACATTATATGCCTCACACATTGCCAAGCTTTATTTTGATGGGGTTGTTCGTCTCCATGGTTTACCCAATAGTATAATGTCTGATAGGGATGTAAAGTTCATGAGCTACTGCTGGAAAACCCTATGGCATATGATGGGTACTAAGCTCAAGTTCTCCACTGCTTACCACCCCCAGACCGATGGCCAAACCGAGGTAGTGAACCGTAGTTTAAGGAATCTTCTCAGGTGCTTAGTGGGTGAAAATCCTAAGAATTGGGATCTGATATTGTCCACTACCGAGTTTGCATATAATGAGTCAATAAATAGGTTCATTGGCATGAGTCCATTTGAGGTAGTTCATGGTTACAAACCTAGAAAGCCTATTGACCTCATTCCCATGTCGCATCATCATAGAGGTCTAAGTCAGCTGAGTCATTTGCACAACACATTCATGACTTGCATAAAGAGATCAGTAGGAGAATTTATTCTAGCAATGAAAAATATAAATCTATTGCAGATACTCACAAGCGCTTCAAAGAGTTTAATGAAGGTGATTATGTTATGGTGCGGATCAGATCTGAGAGGTTTCCTCCTGGACCTTGAAGAAACTGCAGGCACGTAGTGCTGCCCATTCAAAATCTTAAAGAAAATTGGTTCTAATGTATATGTGGTTGATCTCCTTGTAGATTATGGGATTAGCTCAACTTTTAATATTGAAGATCTGGTGGCTTATAAAGGTCCAGCAGCTATACCCACATACACATTCTTCGAGCCTTCCCAAGATGACTTGAGTGTCCATGCTATTCCTCCTCCTATTCCTTTACCACCCGTACATCCACATAGAGAGCAGATTGATCGCATATTATATGAACAGGTTATATCAACCAGACAGGGTGGTTATCAGCGTTACTTGGTGAGTTGGAAAGGCCGGCCAAAATCTGACTGTATTTGGATTAACAGAACAGAACTCCAGAGGCTAGACACAGATTTGCTTGAGTACTATGACAGCCAGCAGGCCCTACACTCGTCAGAGTCGAGTTCTTCCCACCCGGTGAGAGTTGATGGGGACATCAGGGTTTACACGCGTAGACGACATCGTAATCAACCTGTTTGTTATGGATGGGCCCAAGCCCATTTGAGATCTGAATTTTGTATCTTTTTTATTTCTTTGGTTTAGTCCCACATTGGATAGAATGTGAGGGTTGAGGGATTGTAATCCTATTTAAAGCCATGTATTGGGATATTTTTGGATCAGTGAAAGTTCAATTTTCCCTCAAAACCTGTGAAAGGCCCTCTCCTTGGTGTGATGCCTTGGATCTCTTGGTGTGAAGCCAAGTTATTTTCTTCCACAAAATCCCTAAATCGTTCGTGTTCTACATCACCTAGTGATTTCCTTTGATTAAATGCTGCAAATTCAGCATGCCTCCTCTAACCCTAGCCGCTATCTAATTATAATGGCTGTTTTTTCAGAATCATAGAAATTACAAAAATGCCCCTAATGCCTAAAATTTCAAGTTTGCCATTGTGTCAGAATATTACGAAAATACCACTAGTACTTGTGATCACATTAGTTTGGTCTACTAAGGGTGGACATGTGAAATCTAATTTTGTAATGAGTAGAAATCTTATTTTGTAATTAGTAGGAGGTGACATTGATGAAGACAAATCCATAGAAAAGGCTGCTTGTCATTCTATGCTTGCGTTATGTTATTGTTTTTCACATTTGGCCTCTAAATTAGGACCAGTTAGTTGCCATGACTTGTGAACTCCTTCCAATACTAGATGTGCGTTTGATACCCTCATTTATCCATTTTTGAAATGCATTGTTCATGTCGTTATATTAATCACACAAGCTGCCTATTTATAGAGTCACATGCATCATGTATTTTCATATATTTTTATATACCAAGATGTGGAAACGTGCTTTATATGAGTTCACATAAACTTAAGGCTGAGGCTTTTTTTCTCTATTGTTTGGAACTTTTTGCCCTTGGAAGTTATCGATTTCAAGCTCTTATATTCTTTAGTTTGATAACATTCAAAGAATTTGAATAATTTGGTGATTTAACTACTGATAATAGTGAACACAAGCAACAATTTATGTTTTAATTAACCAAAAAAATGATAATTTTCACCATTAATATGGGTATATAAAAATAGCATATCATAGAGTAAAACAGACGGTCTTGGTCAGCAGTTATTTTATTTTTGATGTTTATATAGTAGCTGTGTCCAGGTTACAGGAAGGGCTGAATACACTGATGATGCACCTGCACCACCAAATACTCTGCATGCTGCTCTGGTGTTGAGTAGAAAGGCTCATGCACGCATTCTGTCTATAGATGATACTCTTGCCAAATCTTCACCTGGTTTTGGTGGTCTGTTTCTCTCCAGAGATGTCCCTGGATGTAATAAAATTGGAGTGATTATTCATGATGAGGAACTTTTTGCTTCTGAAGTTGTTACATGTGTTGGTCAGGTAACCAAAACATATTTCAACATTACTAGCAGATCTCATTTCATTAAATATCTTTTCCAATACAGGGGGAAGAAACCATAGATTGTAGTTAATTTTCCTTGTTACAGTTAATGAAATCACTTACATCATCTGCAGGTAATTGGAATTGTTGTGGCTGATTCACATGAAAATGCGAAAATTGCTTCAAGGAAAATACACATAGAGTATGAAGAGCTGCCTCCAATATTGTCTATAAGGGAGGCCATCAAGGCTTGTAGTTTTCTTCCCAACACTGAGAGATGTCTAGCGAAAGGTGATGTCGAACATTGTTTTCAGTCAGGAGAATGTGACAGAATTGTAGAAGGGGAGGTTCAAGTAGGTGGTCAGGAACATTTCTATTTGGAGCCAAACAGCACATTGATCTGGACAGTTGATGGTGGGAATGAAGTTCATATGATTTCTTCCACCCAAGTAGGTTACCTAGTCTATATTACTTGAGCTAGACTTTTTATGAATCTGCTATGCATTGATGCATTTCAGCTTGTGAAGTTTCTCAATTTCCTATTTAATTTCTTTATTTCGAACTGCCAACAAATGAGCCAGTTTTAACTCTTTTGAGGGAACTACAGGCTACCGAATAAGATTTATTGTGTGTATGTGTTTTTAAGAACTGTTTTTGTTTAGTAAATTCTCTCTGCAAATGACATCTTTAATGTGTACATTATGGCATCTAAGTTTCTAGATGCAGACTATTGTTAATGATACATATCCAGAAGCGAAAGTTATGTGATGAACTCATATTTGTAACTGGCTGAAGACAAAAGAGAGAGCATTTTTGGACTGAAATTTTCCAGAATCTTAAACCAATATTGAACTGTGGATTGAGTGCATTAGCCCAAAAGGTTTTGTTGTTTATCATAGTCAAAATTCCACCATGGAACATATCAATCTATTTAAGTGTCTTAGTCTTAAAAGCTTACTGTTGCATTAAGAAAGTAGTCCTCTACATGTTTATTATTGAAATAGTGTTACATTAAGAGTCTAATATGTATTCTTAGTTTGAGTTCAACCTGGTGGCCTCTGATTCTGTTGGACATTGCTGACATGGTTCATTTCTTTCTAGGGAAATATTCGGCTTAAAACTGCAACATATTATAATATCGGCAGAAGCTTTGTGGAGAAAGGAAAATAAAGAATTGAAGAGATTAGAATAATATCGATAAACCAACCTAGCAGCCCTTAGCCACAAAAAGAGTAGCTTTAACCAGGGAGACCAAGCAAACACTTGACCAGGGGTGGAAAAGAAGATCAGTATCACTTAACCAGTGGAACAAACTCAAATAAATTTGAATAGTTCATAATAGAATTATCATTGATCAACAATCTGACATTTGAGTACAAAATACCATTTTTTATATACATTAGTCTTATAATCTCAACTTGACTAAAATTCTAATTTAACCAACTTGAACTCTCATAAAGAGAAAGTTCCAAATCAACTACAATTTCAAACTAAATAAAAGATAAAAAAAGCAAACTCAAATGCTAAGAACCAATATACTAGTCAGAGTCAAATTATAGCTACATTAAAAGTCGACAAACTCTGAGGAGGCATAGTAATCTTCAACAAATCTTCAACTGCAACCTATTTCTCATCATATTGTATGCCTTGCTTATTGAATGGGTAATTTTTGAGGATAAGTTGGACACTTAAGGGAACCATATCTGCCTATTGATTTGATCTGGTTTTCTCATTTAGTCACTTTTTTGCCCCCCCCCCCCCCCCCCCCCCCCCCCCCCCCCCCCCCCCCCGCGGCCCCGCCGCGGGGGGGGGGGGGGGGGGGACTTGTTTTCGATGCATTTTTCTTCTCATCTGTTTTTCTTTCTTTGCAAAGGGTGGTAGGTAAGGTTACTTTATAGAAAGTTGGGGTCAGGTAAAAGTCTATTTTAGTCAAATCATGTACATAATGTGTGTTTCTTTTGAGGAAGAACTTGTTCACTGTTCACTGTTCACTCTGTGGTACAGAGCAGTTAAAATTGTCCCATCATCAGCTTTGAGACACAAGAAATAAATCAAAATATTCTGTGAATTTATCTCTATTGATTTTATGATTCATCTAGAATAACCCATATGCTAGCTTTGCTAGGAATTTAGGTAGAAGAATGCTGTTTATTTGCTTCAATCATATCAAAGTGTTAATTTACTTCAACATGTAGAAAGATGTTAACCATTCATATAAAGTATCATATAAATTATTATTAATATTAGTATTATTAGTAGTAGTATTATTATTTTCATAGTCAAGCAACATCTTTCCATGCAAGTTTCTCACAGTTTGAACTTTTTGATCCATTTGGTTACATGCACATCACTCACACATGCGAGTGTTGTCTGTTGCGCCGGCTGATTTATGATCATGGGGCCTTTCTTCTCATATACTCATGTAGAACTCAGTCTTTTATCTCCTGTCGTAGTTGCATGAACTGTGGCTGGGACTCCTTTTAATGGCTAATGTCAATTTTGATTCTTCTTACCGATGCAGTCCCCACAAAAGTCCCAGGAAACTGTTGCCCGAGTTCTTGATCTACCATTTTCAAAGGTTGTTTGTAAAACCAAGCGCATTGGTGGTGGATTTGGTGGAAAAGAAACAAGAGCGTCCTTCATTGCAGCAGCAGCTTCTGTTCCATCATATCTTTTGAATAGACCAGTAAAAATTACATTAGACAGGGATGTGGACATGATGATAACTGGCCAACGACATAGTTTCCTTGGGAAATACAAGGTACTTCACCACTAATGATATATCAAACTCAACTTAATTAATCATGCAAATTTATTTTACCAGCATCTTTTAGGTGAATGAGCATATGACGATGATAAAACTTTGAAGCTAGTCTGCAAATATAAGTTGTCTTAGACACATGCTCAGCAATTCAGGTCATCAATGGTGATGGTCCACCATGTGATTATAAGATGCTAAGTTTTGAAAAGTTCCCTGGATGTCCTTTCATACCCTCCTTTACAAAGACCTATGCGTTTCATACATTGTGCCGAAAAAGCTTGCATCTTATGTATTTTACCTGCTTTATGTATATTAGTGGACACCTGTACAGGTTGGCTTTACGAATGATGGAAAAATTTTAGCTTTGGATCTGGAGCTATTTAACAATGGAGGAAATTCATTAGACCTGTCCTCGTCAGTCCTTGAGCGTGCTATGTTTCATTCAGATAATGTTTACAGAGTACCAAATATAAGGGTTAAAGGGCAAGTCTGCTACACCAATTTTCCAAGCAATACTGCTTTCCGGGGATTTGGTGGACCTCAGGGTATGCTCATTGCAGAAAACTGGATCCAAAGAGTTGCTATGGAGCTCCAGAAAAGTCCTGAATCGATAAGAGTAATGTTTCTTTTGTCCTGCATCATCTGAACTGTAAAGATTGCTGTAGTCATTATTAATTGTGACGTTCTCAATCTCTATTTGTGGGCTGGTCACCAGGAAATTAACTTCCAAGATGAAGGACACGAGCTGCACTATGGACAGAAACTTCAGAGTTGTACTTTGAGGAAGGTATGGAATGAATTGAAGTCTTCTTGTGATTTCTCAAAGGCTCGTGAAACAGTCAGCCATTTTAACGCCAACAATCGCTGGAAAAAGCGTGGAGTTGCAATGATTCCTACCAAATTTGGTATCGCCTTTACAACAAAACACATGAATCAGGTAAAATGGAAATTGTTATGATGTTTAATGAGTTTAATTTCCAAGCTAAGGTTGAGATTATTTCTCTAATAACCATACATTATACTTGCACAGTCGAAGTACCGCATTATTTTACCCCTAGATATGTAAATGCATGTCTTGCTTTTCATTCTAATAAAATTTCAGCTACAGAAAACACAAAAAATTCTCTCTTCACCTAGCTATTAACATTGTCTTCTTATTTCTTCCAAGGAAATATGACATGGCAGCATTCTTTAGTAAAAAGTTTTGAAAGATTATTTTCTGAGCTGTAAATTCTGAAGCATAGTCAAATTTTTCTATTGACATGCATATTTGGTGATTTGTTTTTATTTATAATTTCCATGATGTTGAAAAATTAATCAATTGCCTGTTGCATTATGATATCTGAAAATTCCGCATCTGCCGGGAGAGAAATAGTCATTCTGTTGATCTTTGATCCTGAACATTATATGAGGAGACTTTATCATTATAGACTTATGGCATTGTTACTTACATTTATGTTCATGATATGTCCTTGGTAAAGTTTTTGTTGAAAACATCAAGTTTATACTGCTGATTACCTTCTTTTAAATGGCCATAGGCTGGTGCTCTTGTGCAAGTTTATCTTGATGGGACTGTTCTAGTGACACATGGGGGAGTTGAAATGGGACAAGGTTTACACACCAAGATTGCACAAATTGCTGCCTCATCCTTTGACATTCCTCTTAGTTCTGTATTCATATCAGAAACAAGCACGGATAAGGCAAGTCTTTATTTCCCTACCATTTTTTCATTTAGCCTCCAACTTCTGTTCATGTCACAATAACCCAAGCCATTTTATTGTGGGATGATCTTAAATGAAATTAGTGATGCTTATTTCAGATGTTCAAGAATTGTGTATCGATTTCTTTTACTGGTGCAGGTACCAAATGCATCACCAACCGCAGCTTCTGCAAGCTCTGACATGTATGGCGCAGCAGTTTTAGATGCTTGCGAGCAAATTAAGGCACGCATGAACCCTATTGCTGCCAGACATAATCATGCTTCTTTTGCTGAGGTAATGCTTTCAACATTTCCATAAAGCCTCCCTCCACTCTTCCAGTGTTCTAGCCACATATATTTTCTCCTTCCTCCACGAAGAAAATTAAGGCACACATGAACAATGGAATGGGGCAAGTTACCAGCGTGTAAATAAGTCAACTCCCATGATTCCGGTGTTAACAGAAATCTGATGTTAAACAGAATGCGATCCACAACTTTCGCTTAATCTTTTCAAACTTGCGTACTTTCGGTTTCATTTACTAAGAGCTAAAGTTTTGATGTTGTTATATCAACTATCAGTTGGTATGTGCATGCTTCGTGGAACGAATAGACCTCTCTGCTCATGGATTTTACATCACACCGGATATTGGCTTTGACTGGAAAGTTGGGAAAGGAACTCCATTCAATTATTTTACTTATGGAGCAGCATTTGCAGAAGTTGAAGTGGATACTTTGACTGGAGATTTCCATACAAGGACATCGGATATCGTTATGGACCTTGGGCATTCTCTTAATCCAGCCATAGATGTTGGGCAGGTATTGACACATAGTAGTATTGTATTTATTATTTTCTTAATTTAAGTTATCAGATTATGGTAAATATGGTTAAAGGTTTAATTCCTCTGAACTCAATTGACCCGATATTCTATTAAAGCAGTAGCATGCGAGTTACGTTTCCATTCTGACTTGCAGACAATTATTAGGACCTAGCTTCAGGATCTAAATATTCTATATGCATTGTTGCAAGCCTTTTGCCAGATGAGCTGATTTCTTCTGAGGTAGTAACATATACTTCAACTAAAATATCTCTTTTTAGACCAGAAGTGAGGCCAAGAAAATGATATATGGATCCAACTACATATGTATTGCGCAAATGGTTTTACACGCGCACGCGCGCATACACATATACTTCAACTAAATATCTTTTTTAGACCAGAAGTGAGGCCAAGAAAATGATATATGTATCCAACTACATATGTATTGCACACGTGGTTATATATATGGTTATGTTCGGCGGCAAACTGTGCGCATGGGTTTTCCCGTGCACACACATTTTTATTTTTTTAAAAAAAATTTCCACTGTTTAATCCATACATATATATACCCCAAGAAAAATAATTGGTGAACCCTAGGGGAATTTCTTCGATCAAGCCGTAACAAATTTAACAGTTTGAAAACAATAAAACATTTTGTACCGATCCGATCAAGGGGCAAATATGGGGGATTTTCTTGATTTTTGACACGTACGTGTAGTAACATGTTTAGAACACATTCAACGGTTTGGATCTAAGAAAAAATCAAAGGGAAAAAGTTCTCATGGAGTTCACATAGGCAAAATTTCTCAAAATAACATTTCCATATATATGTGTGTTTGTGATTAATGGAGGACGCGTGTGTGATTAATGGTGCACTTGGGTCAGGTGCGCTGACGTGGCAGCCTCTCATTGGCCGCCCAAAAAGCAATTGCACGGGTTGGTGGCAACGAAACCTCTGGGATGGGGTGTAGATTTGCAAACAGATAGCCTCTAGAAAATGTTGCAAACAATGTCCCTGATGATAGAAAGCCTCCTACTATAACACCCACTGAAGGTCGAGATAAGGAACAACCATCGGTAGAGGCTTGCTCCGGAGGAGGTTCAGTTTGAGGATTTTGTCAAGGAAGCAGAACTTCAGACATAAATACTTCTAGCTGCTTCAGATATTACTCTTGTTGCTCAATCAGTCACCGTGGAGCACACCGGAGCTCAGGGAATGGAAGAATCATTAGTGGAAAATACTCCAGAGGCAGTGCAAACTGAAGTTGACGAAGTCCCCACGTTATAGGCAGGGAGAAAAGAAACACCCATTGCCTCCTTCAGTTGCCAATGAACAGATCAAAGAACACATCTCCAGAGCAATGACTAGTCCAGTCCGGAGCACACACTCGGTACAAATAACTTCTCCTTCCTCGAGGCTTGCTAGTTTCCTGGCGATGATGAAGTCTCATTCAACATCACCTCTTTGGTAAAGGGAATATTTGCCACTGCCTCTATTTCTATGTATGCCATTTAATGTATTCGTTCCACTTCCTTTTCTAAGCTTTTCTTTTTTAATGGGCACTTCCTTTTGAGCGCTAGCAGGTTGCCTAAGGTAAAAAGTTTTAGCACGGTGGGCAGAGAGCCCCAAAGCTTGGCACGAGCTCTTCATAATACTCGCCTTTGATGGAAAGTCTGGTTATGTCTCCCAGTAATGTTTGGAAAAGAGGGCCGTGATTTCGTCGAGGCCAGGGGCTTTTGTAGACCCAATGCTCTTAAGGGCTCCCCAAATCTCCTGCTCACCCGGGAATGTACAGAGAGTAAGGTTGTCCTTATCAGTAATAACTGGGAAGATGAGATCCTGAAGGTCAGGTGGGCACTGAGGATTAGCAATGGCATAGATCATGTGGCGGCCTCTCATTGGCCGCCCTAAAAGCACTTGCTTTTTGGGTGGCCAATGAGAGGCCGCTACGTCAGCGCACCTGACCCAAGTTGGTCAGGGCCCATCTTTTTGACTATATTATATACATATAGTAGTTATCTGGTGCGAAAATTTCGCACCAAATGATGGAGTGAAATTTTTTTTATCTTTTTCCATACAATTATATACCCCATGGAAAATAAAGGGTGAACCTTGTGGAGATTTGAGCGTCGATCCACCCGGTATAAAATTTAATGGTTTCAGAACAATAGAACTTTTTGTAACACCTAGATCAAAGGACAAAACACATTATTTTTCAACCATTGTTTTTTGAGTGGTGTATAACATGAATTGAAGGAGGAAAAAAATTTTGAAATTTTTTTTCAAAAAGTTTAAAAATATTTTCACACAGAAAATTCTGTGCGAAATGTTTGCATTTGAAAAATTTCATACATATACATACAAACATACGTATATATATGGGCATTAGCTAACCAAGGAGGAAACTTTATCCTTGGCCAGCATCAAACCCACACATTCTCAGTTTTTCCTTCTATCAGAATCGTTCATTTTGATCTTTATGTTTTATAGTCCCAAACCTCCAATTTTCAAGTGAATCGAATGAATTTTTCTCGTTCATCCACTCGTCACAAGTTTAACGGTTTCATCATAGTAGAACTTTTTGTAACGGTTAGATGAACGATTAGAACCTCTAAGATTCATCCTAAAATTGATAGTTTGGTGTTTTAAAATATGAAAATCAACATGAACGGAACCGATCGTTAAAAAAGAAAGGGTTGATTGTGTTAACTAGCCAAGGTTTGTCTAATTGTTACTCATATTGCTCATGTATATATGAGAATAATATGTATCGTATGACTTATGAGCTAGACCACATATATGACCTTGAAATTTTCACCTTTCCGTATTTTTCATCAATCAGAACAGTTCATTTTGACTTTCATATTTTAAAATTTTAATACAAGGTATAGCACATGACTCCAAAGGGTTTTGTTTATTTATCCATCTGTCACAAAAAGTTCTATTCTTGCGGAACCTTAAATTCATTACGTGTGGATGAATAAGTAAACCTCTTTAGGTTTACTCGATATTCAATGTTATGAGATTTTAAAATATGAAAATCGGAACAAACGGTTCCAATCGTCAAAAATATGAGAGTTGATTTTTCGAGTTAGCATATGAGACTTAATTCCATGTCATATAATACTCATTATTCTATATATTTTCGAAGCCGCATATGAGGCTTAATCCGATATATCATATGATACTTATTATTCTATACATACATACATACATATATATATATATATAGGTAAAAGGGATCTCGGGTGCATCCTTAGATGAAATCTAAGGAGTCACCCCATTTTCTCATATTTCCCACATTTTTGGATTTTTTTCATGGGGTTGTTTACATCATGGATGATCAACATACCAAAAATCAAGTGATTTCAAGTTTCAACACTTTTTGAGCCCCCTTGCAACTTCATGGGTTTTCAACACGTTTTCAGACCGTTGAAGTTGCAAGGAGAGATGCGGGCTCTAAAAGTATTGGAATCACTTGATTTTTGGTACGTTGATCACTCATGATATGAACAACACCATGAAAAAATAAATCCAAAAAATATGGAAAATGTGGACGCCTCCTTAGATTTCATCTAAGGAGGCACCCTAGATCCCTTTTTCCATATATATATAATGCGTATTATATGACATGGGACTAATGCCTCATATGCGGCCTCAAAAACTTCATCCTCCTATATTATTTCAAATAATTAAATTCTTTCATTTTACCTTCATATTTTAAAACATCAAAACACTGAATATTGGGTGAACTTAAGGGGTTTTGATCGTTCATTCACTCGTAAAAAGTTCTATTCTTACGAAACTATTAACTTTGGGACAGGTGGATGAACGAGTAAAATCTTTTGGTTTCATCTGATTACCGATGATTTGTTATTTTAATGTACGAAGATCAAACTGAACAGTTCCGATCGTAAAAATATGGAAAGATAAAGTTTTTAAGACCGCTTATGAGGATTATCCTCACATTATTCATATGATAATAATGGGTATATATACATGAAAGTAATGGGTACGAGGACCACATATGCATATACGTATACGTATACGTCTCATGTACACATCAAAAACTCTACTCTTATTTTTTCAATGATCAGAACCGATCATTTTTATTTTCATATTCTAAAACCCCCAAAACCAAATATCATGTGAACCTAAAGGGTTTCGATCGTTCATTCACTGTTATAAAAAGTTCTATTCTTGCAAAACTATTAATTTGTCATAGATGGATTTGTTGATTTGTGCTTCAAACTTGGAATCCAGGAGGTGACACGGCAGTGCGGGTTTTAGCACGTCCGTGCGTGTCAGAAGATGTATCAGCTGACTTACACAGATTTGGACACGGCCGTGTTAGTCCAACCATGCTGACAATCAACTCTCTGTTTTTACTGACTTGGCCGTGCCGCACGGCCGTGTTGACAGACAACTCTCTGGTTCATCTAGTGACACGGCTGTGTTGATTGTTTTGGAGCTACATGCAGATTACACAGTTTTGACACGGGCGTGCCGAGTATCAACACGGCCGCGTAGGCGCCTATAAACCCTAATACTCCCAAATTTCAGCTTCTATTCTGGACTGTTGATTTCGATTGTCGTTAAATCGGATGGACATGATTGGAAACATCATCTTCTACCCTAGGGAGTATTCCTATGATTATAAATACCAAGAGTACACTTTTTGACGGCACGCAACGCATACACGACGGAGATTTGAGAAATTTCCTTGCGTCTTCAAGAGAGAAGCAGATCTTTTGCTGGCGATAGGCGACGAGCGAGCTTCAAGGTGACTACGAGCTTTAGGAGGGGAGGTATTTCTTGTTCTCGAGTCTCTATCATTGGTTGTGTGCATGAGATATTGTAATTGCTAGAGTGTTAGAGTTATCTTGTCAAGAGGGCATACAATGGTTTGGAGGAGATTTGTAGTCAGTGTATTCTATGTATTATCATCTCTGATGTAATAGAAACCGTGACAACGGAAGACTGGACGTAGGCCATAGGTTGCGCCAAACCAGTATAAATCATTGCCTCTTTGTGTGGTTGCTTGGCTTGATTGTGTGGTGCTTTCTTGTGCTTCTTATGATTCATCCAAGATCCTAATTTTGCAGTGTTTTATTTGGCGACACATTATTTCATATATTCCGATGTACACACTTAGGTGTTGTTTAATATTGTATCAGATTTTTCCCAACAAGTGGTATCCGAGCTATTGGTGAGGAGAAGTAAGGAGTCAAGATGTCGTCGTGTACCACATCATTCAAGATGGACACGTTCACTGGGAGAAACGACTTCAATCTTTGGAGACTAAAGATGAAGGCTTTTCTTATGAGAGATGTGTTCTCGCAAATTTTCATTGAGAAAGACAGCTTTGACAAGGATGTCACGAAGGCACAAAAGGCTGAGATGGCGCGAAAGGTGTTGAGCGTACTGCAGTTATCATTTTCAGATGAAGTGCTCAGAAAGGTGTCTAAGAAAGCTACTGCGGAGAAGCTTAGGAAGAAGCTGGAGGCGCTTTGTGTAAAGAAGAATCTGACGAGCAGGTTGTATTTGATGCAACAATTATATGTGCTGAAGATGAGAGAGAGAGCCCACGTTAAGGATCACATTGACGCTTTCATTAAGATTGTGTCTGACTTGCGGAGTATGGGGGTGAACATTGAGGACGAACAATTGACGATGATTTTGTTATGTTCTCTGACGAATGATTTCGACACATTGGTGAGGTCCATGGTCTATGGATGTGAATTTTTATCTCTGGAGAAGATAGAGTCCGTGGTATACTGTGAGATTCTTCGTGTCAAAGTGACTGATCGAGAAGGTGGTGATCAAGGAATGCACTCTTCATCAGGGGACGTCAGGATTCCAGATGCAGCCATGGTCCTAGTAAGGACAAGAGTTACTCAAGATCTAAATCACGAGGGCGCAGGGATAGGTGTCATCTGTGCAAGGAGACAACATTGGAAACGAGATTGTCCAATGTTAAAGAAGAATGGAAAAAGCAAAGGTGAAGCTTCTGGTTCTGCCTCAGTGGGAATCAGGGGCAACAACAGCGATGATGATGAGTTTTGATGGCGACATCATCGGGAGATCTAGGGATCTCATGGATTTTGGATTCGGGATGCTCCTTCAACATGCTCCTCACAAGAGTTAGTTCAGTTCATATTCTCCCAGAGAAGGCGACAACGTTCTGATGTAGATTAATATGGCCTGCAAGACAGTGGGAGTAGGAGAGGTGCGAATCAAAATGCATGATGGAGTCATCAGGACACTTATAGATGTGCGTCACGTACCAGACTTGAAAAGAGTCTGATTTTTTGGAGCTTTAGCAGGACTTGGATGCAGGACGGTAATAGAAGGTGATCTATTGAAAGTGTCCAAGGGTTCTCTTATCGCGATGAAAGGAAAGAGGATACAGAACGTGTATGTGCTGCAGGGGCACACCATGGATGGTGAGGCTAGCATCTCTCAGGGCACAGATGGCGAAGGATTGGAAAAGCTGTGGCATCTTCGTCTTGGACATCCAAGTGAGAGGTCATTGGATGTTCTTCGCAAAAGAAAGCTGATACATGCCAAAGAGGAGAGATTGGAGTTTTGCGAGAAGTGTGTAGAATGAAAGCTGACAAAGACACGCTTTGGGATCGCAGAGCATAGCAGCAAAGGGCCACTTGACTATGTACATTCAGATGTATGTGGGCCAACTTCTATACGTACCATTGGAGGAGCGAAGTATTTCGTCCTTCATTGATGATTTCTCGAGGAATGTGTGGATCTATCTGATGAAATCAAAAGATCAAGTCTTCGAGAAGTTTAAGGCTTGAATAACCTTTATTGAAAAGCAGACATGTAGATCCGTCAAGGTTTTAAGATCAGACAACGGTGTTGAGTACACCTCGAGGGTATTCAAAGAATTCTGCAGATCTCAGGGTATTTTACGGCACTACACTACGCCTGGAGATCCACAGTCAAATGGTGTTGCAGAAAGATTAAACCGTACACTGATGGCGAAATGCCGATGCTTGAGGCTTACTGCTAGACTTCCTAAGGAATATTGGGGGGAAGCCGTGACTACCACCGTGCATCTCGTGAATAGACTACATCATCGGCGATCAGTTTCAAAATTCTTAAGGAGATATAGACATGGAAGACTGATGATTACTCGTACTTGAGGATATTTGGTTGTCCTGTCTATGCTTTGCAGAAGGAGGACAATCTAGATTCGAGGGCCATGAAGGAAATTTTGCTTGGATATCAAGAGGGAGTGAAGGGATGCATGTTGCTAGATCATGTGACCAAGAAGACTTTCACCAGTAGCCATCTCACATTTGATGAGTCGTCAATGGTCAGGCTGAAGATGATTCATTCAGATGGTGGATATACGCCTGAGGAGAGTGACACGAGATGCGGAGACAGGCCATGACCAGACTACTGAGAGAGAGAGCAGATACAAACAGATCAGGTTCAGACTCATGGTGAGGTTCCTGCCCAGAGTCAGCCAGAGGTGCAGAGGTCATTGGGGACTATGTGAGCACCAGAGAGATTGGGTGAGTGGAACTATTCTGCTTCTACTTCTGCATTTGATGACATGCATGCATACGCCCTGAACATAAAGCACGAGGAGCCCTTAACGTTTGATGAAGCCCTGACTTCGAGCACAGTTGCAGAATGGCAGCTGGCGATGGAAGAGAAGATGGAATCCCTCTACAAGAATGTCGCTTGGGAATTGATGGAATTGCCCAAGGACAGAAAGGCCATTGGTTGCAAATGGGTATACAAGGTCAAGGAAGGAGATGTCAGCTTGTGAGGTATACAGTTCGGTTGGTGGCTAAAGAACTTGCATAGAGGAAGGGAGAAGACTATAATGAGATCTTCTCTCCTGTGGTGAGACACACGTCCATCCGTGTGTTGGCCTTAGTAGCAGCTCAGGACTTAGAGTTGGAGCAGCTGAATGTTAAGGCGGTGTTCTTACATGCAGAGCTTGATGAAGAAATCTACATGTGTTAGCCTGAAGGCTTCGTGATGGAGGGGCAAGAGCAGAAGGTATGCAAGCTGAAGAAATCCTTATACGGTTTAAAACAAAGTCCAAGACAGTGGTATAAGAGATTTGACTCCTTCATGATGAGCATTGGTTTTGAGCAGAATATAAAAGATCGGTGTATTTATGTTCGTAACTTGATGGTGGGTCAATAATATACTTGCTTCTGTATATTGACGATATGCTGATTGCGTCACAGGACATGAAGGATCTGGGGAAGCTTTAGGTGGGTCAATAATATACTTGCAGAAGAGTTTGATATGAAGGATCTGGGGCCTTCAAAGAATATCCTTTGCATGGAAATCAGCAGAGACAGTAAGATTGGGAAGTTGAGGTTGAGTCAGGAGGGCTATATAAAGAAAGTCCTAGCACGCTATGGAGTGGAGAAGGCGAAGCCTGTCACCGCACTGCTAGGAGCACGCTTCCAGTTTTCTGTGAGACTGTCACCTAGCACCGACGAAGAGGCACGCTATATGTCTACAGTCCCATATGCTAGTGTCGGGGAAGTCTGATGTATGATATAGTTTGTACACGTGCAGACTTAGCTCAAGCAGTTGGAGTCGTCAGTAGATACATGGAGAATCTAGGAAAGGAACACCGACAGACTGTGAAATGGATACTGAGATATCTGAAGGGAACATCCAGCGTTGGTTTGTGTTTCGACAATGGAGACGAGTTGGTGATATCTGGATTCAGCGATTCAGATTATGCAGGTAACAGAGACAAAAGGAGATCTACGACTGGGTATGTGTTCTCTTTGGACACTACCGCGATATCGTGGAGATCGGTCTTGCAGTCCATTGTAGCACTGTCAACCATGGAGACAGAACTGCTAGCTGCAGTTGAGGCGATCAAGGAAGGTAAGTACCTGAGAAGTCTACTGAGAGACTTGGGTATACCGCAAGAAGTGACAAAGGTCTACTGCGACAGTCATAGCACAATTCACTTGGCTGAGCATCAGGCCTACAGTTCGAGGACCAAGCATATAGAGGTGTATGACTTCTTTCTTCAAGAAGAGAAGAAAGTGATATCACTGGAGAGGGTCTCGACGGATTATAATCCTGCAGATATGCTCACAAAGATCGTTCCCGCAGTCAAGCTCAGGCATTGCTTGAGCTTGATCTACACATGGTGAGTGGTTGATGTTTTCTCGTTGTCATGAGAGTTTCATAAATTATAGATCTGGGTAGAGATGTTTGGTATTTGGGTAGAGTTGTGAAGAGCTTGAATATGCCGTGGTTGTTGAAGTTTGAAGCAGTGTAGAGTTTGTTGATTTGTGCTTCAAACTTGGAATCTGGGAGGTGACGGTCGTGCGGGTTTTAGCACGACTGTGCGTTTCAGAATATGTATCAGCTGGCTTACGCAGATTTGGACACGACTGTATTTGTCCAACGGTGCTGACAATCAACTCTGTTTTTTTACTGACACGGCCGTGCCGCACGGCCGTGCCGCACGGCCGTGTTCACATGCAACTCTCTGGTTCATCTAGTGACACGGCCGTGCAATACGGCCGTGCTGATTGTTCTGGGGCTACATGCAGATTACGCAGTTTTGACACGGTCGTGCCGAGTATCAGTACGGCCGTATCGGTGTCCAGAAACCCTAATACACACAGATTTCGGCTTTTAATCTGGACCGATTGGGGTTAAATCGGATGGACATGATTGGAAACGTCCTCTTCTACCCTAAGGGGTATTCCTATGATTATAAATACCAAGAGATACACTTTTGACGGCACGCAACGCTTACGCGACAGAGAATTGAGAAGATTTCCTTGCGTCTTCAAGAGAGAAGGGATTTTTTGCCGGCGATAGGCGACGAGAGAGCTTCGAGGTGAATACGAGCTTTAGGAGGGGAGGTATTCCTTGTTCTAGAGTCTCTGGTAAGATCTCTCTATTGGTTGTATACATGAGACATTGTAATTGCTAGAGTGTTAGAGTTATCTTGTCAAGAGGGCATACATTGGTTTGGAGGAGATTTGTAGTCGGTGTTGTTAGGGATTCTATCATGCATAACAAGTTTATACGCAGCGGAAAAAAATAGAAACCTATCAAGTTCAATGCGTTTCAAATTGATTTGATGAGATTACTAACCTTTGTTGACGATTCGAATGTATCGGACTGTAGGTGCTGTTCAACGAACGACCACCCTCTACCAGTATCCACACGTCAACGTCACGAACGGGAATTGCAAGGGTGCTAGCTCATTCTCTGCAACTAGGGTTTCTCTCTATCTCTCTCTGCCCTCGCTTTTCTAAAAAAACGAAAGAGATAGATTGAATGCGTGACTAACTGAAAATCCTCTTTATGTCATATATAGAGTCACACATTAACCCTTTAATGCCTTTCAGTTATGCTGCGATATCTCTTAAGGATAATATCTTATCCGTTAACTCTTTAACGCGATCCAGTTACGCAGAGATATCTTAGGGATAATATCTTATCAAGATACAATATCTGATAGTTGAGATATATCCTTATTACGAATTTCAAATCAGATTCGAAATCTCGTTTAAAACTCTATCACATCCATTACGCTTTTTGTGTGCGATCCAATAGGCTCATATCAAATTGGCAGTGGGCCTAAACATATTAGAAGCCCACACGTCATAATTGGTCTCTAGTAAGACATGACTACCCAATTAATATGAATATCGTTAGTCCGATAACCTAACGTAGATATAATGTCATAATCCTTTTGTCACACGATATCTTATTTGAACATAAGTCATTGACAATGTCATACTTATATTGTTCAAACATTCAATTTCTTGATTACTAAATAGACTGAAAAATCAAATGACATTCATTTGAGCACGGCTATGCATTTCTCAGTCTTACTTATCAATGTGCCCATTAGATATATCTCTCATAAGAGGGACAAATTTCATCTTGTTCATTCACTTTTCTCTACATAATTCACATAATGTTCAATCATAACATTTATGATTATCTGATTAAAGATAATGTTTGGTTATGTCAAAACATGATGTTCCTCATGTAGAAAAGTGTGATGATATCAGGTCTAAGGATTCAATAACATAACTATTATGAGATCATTTATGATACTGATCCACGCAATGATCTCATAGTGAGTCTATCTAGTACTTTGTTCACCAACAAGTACCTACAAGTTTGATTTGTATCACCATATATATAATTATCTCATAATTATCAACCAAACTCGTACTAGTCTTAATTCATCATTATACCTTTAGTGATGAATGACTAGGGATAATTAGAATACCATGAAACAGCTATTCAAACATGATTATAATGAAACGTGTAAGTAATTGATAGATCCAAAGCAAATCTGAAAATATATTGATGAAATAGCAATAAAAAGATAACTTTTGGCTACAATTAATAGGGGCAACCACCCTCCCAGGATGCCAATAGAGAGGACGGCTGCACTCTTCCCTAGAAACCTCACACAAAACTCAATAATCAAGATAGACAAGGCCGGCGGCTAGCCCTAGCATAAGAATAATCCCCCCTCTAATCTAATTACAAGTTTGCCATTATAATAAAGAATAATTAGAAAAGAGGAAATAAGAATTGCGAAAACACCCTTTTTAAGTCATTGACGGCCGGTCCCCCTTCTTGGTGCGCCGAGAATAGACCAAGAGCCCATCACTACTCCCCTCAATGAGCCACCTTGTCCTCAAGGTGGAAGTCAGGAAATTGATGCGCCATGACGTCCAATGACTCCAACGTGCTCTCGTGCTCTGGTAAGCCCTTCCACTACAACAACACTTCCCGCTCTCTCGTGCTCCCCTTGTGTACCCCTTCAGCAACTCAGGCTCCAAGATAACCTCCATATCATCTATCAACGCTATGGAGTGATGGCAACGGTGTGTGGTCCCCAATAGTCTGGCGAAGCTGAGACACATAGAATACATGATGAATAACCGATTCTGGGGCAACCTCAACCTGTAAGCAACTTGCCCCACCTTGGCTTCGACCTCGTAAGGGCCAAAAATATCTAGGAGCCAACTTCTTATTTCTCCGGTGAGCCAAGGATCTCTGTCTGGTGGGTCTCAGCTTTAAGCACACCATGTCACCCACCATAAACTGCACGTCTCTACGATGAAGGTCAGCCCTCGTCTTCATGATCTGCTGAGCTCTAGTCAGATGGAGCTTCAACTCCTCCAAAATCCGATCCCTCTCAGCCAGGTACTGCTCCACATCTGAAACTGGTGTCGTTTCTTGCCCATAATGTACTAAATATAGAGGATCACAACCATATAAAATCCTGAAGGGTGTCGTCTGGGCTGCGGTGTGATATGACGTATTGTACCAATACTCCGTCTATGCTAGCCAACGGGACCACTCCTTGGGGCTATCTGAAATAAAGCACCTCAGGTTCGTCTCAACACTCTTGTTGACGACCTCAGTTTGGCCGTTTGTCTGAGGGTGGTAGGCTGTGCTCCGTCTCAACACTGTATCCTACAGCCTGAAAAGCTCCTGCCAGAATCTGCTCAAGAAAACCGTGTCCCTATTAGAGACAATGGACTTTGTGGGCCCATGTAAGCGAATAACATCCCTCAGAAATACCTCTGCCACCGACTCTGCGCTGTAAGGATGCTGAAGTGGTATAAAGTGTGCATACTTGCTGAGGCGGTCCACCACAACAAATATGACTGTGTATCCCCCGACTTCGGCAAGCCATCAATAAAATCCATGGAGATGTCCTCTCAAACACGCTCGAGCAAGGACAACGACTGAAGTAAACCTCCTGGAGCCATCGCTTGATACTCGTGATGCTGGCAAATATCACACTCTGCAACCATCCTCGAGACGTCTTTCTTCATCTCCTTCCAGTAGACCTCCCTCGTCAGTCTCTGGTAGGTTGTGAGGACCCCAGAATGTCCTCTCACGGCATTGCTGTGAAACTCTTGGAGTATGGCCGGAATGTGTAGAAGTCCTCAGGAGTACCAAGCGCCCCCAATATAGAAGCCGACAGTCCTGGATAGCATAGCCTGGATGCTCTGTCAACCCCTGTAAAACTGCTGCACATATGTCTGCCAACTCCTGGTCTTGCTTAACCTCATGCTGCAATGACTTACAGTCTTATAGCACAGAAACTACCAACGCTGCCAACTGTACGTCCTCCCACCGTGAAAGTGCGTCGGCCGCCTGGTTCTTTAATCATGGACGATACTTAATCTCAAATCTGTATCCCATCAGCTTCCGCAGCCACTTTTGATGCTCCTCTGCCATCATGCGCTGCTCTAGAAGATATTTGAGACGTCTCTGATCCGTGCGTACCAGGAAACTCCTCCCCAATAAGTATTGCCTCCACTTCTGACTGGATAGGACAATGGCCATCAGCTCCCTTTCATAGACGACCGCAGTCTGGCTCTAGCTGTCAACACCTGACTGTAATATGCTATGGGCTGCTGATCTTGCATCAAAACCGCTCCCAATCCGTGCCTCGACACGTCTACCTCTACAACGAATGGTCTGAAAAAGTCTGGCAATGCCAGGACTGGCACTGTGGTTATAGCCTTCTTCAAGGCCTCAAAAGCTGTCGTCGCCTCTTCACTCCAAATGAACTGGTCCTTGAGTAGCTCCGTGAGCGGCCAAGTGATAGTACCGTATCCCTGCATGAATATGCAATAATAGCCCATCAAACTAAGAAATCCCTTCAGCCCCCTGAGAGTGGTGGGGCGCGGCCAGTCCAGCATCGCTGCAATCTTTGCTCTGTCAGCTGCCTCCCCATCTGCAGATACCACATGCTCCAAGTACTCCACCCGTGGCTGTCCAAATAAGCAATTCTTTCTGTTGGCAAACATCTGATGGTACCTAACTCCTGGAAAATAACCTGCAGGTGGTCCACGTGCTCCTCCAAAGTACGACTATACACCAAGATGTCATCGAAAAACACGAGCACAAATTGTCGAATGTAAGGACAGAATACCTTGTTCATAAGAGCCTGGAAAGTAGCATGTGCATTAATCAATCCAAAGGGCATGACTAAAAACTCATAGTGGCCCTCTTGCGTCCTGAACGCCGTATTGGGCACATCCTCCCTACGCATCCTGATCTGGTGGTAGCTTGATTTGAGATCTATCTTTGTGAAAATGGATGTCCCGTGCAACTCATCCAAAAGCTCGTTGATCACGGGTATGGAAAACTTATCTGGTATAGTCTCCTTGTTTAAAGCCATGTAGTCTACACAGAAGCGCCAGCTCCCATCCTTCTTCTTCACTAGTAGCACAAGACTGGAAAAGAGGCTCACACTGTACTGGATAACACCAGCCTGTACCATCTCTGCTATCACCCTCTCTATCTCGTCCTTCTGTGCATGTGAGTAGTGGTAGGGCCTCACACTGATGGGGGACACGTCCTCACGTAGAACTATGGGATGCTCGTGATCCCTCGGCGGTGGAAGGCCCCGTGGCTCCTGAAAGACCTCGAACTGCTCCATCAGCTGTTGTACCTCCCCTGGAATGGGTTGTTCCCCGCTGGCCTCATCGCCACCCTCTCCAGTCAACGCATATAACTCCATCAAGTATCTACCGCCCTCCGTCTTGAGGGTCCTCATCATGGTCTTCAGTGAGACTAGTACCCTGCATAGGCTGGGGTCCCACTGCAGGACTACTGCCATCCCATCCTCCTGGAACTCCATCCTGAGCAGTTTCTAGTTCACGGTCATCTCTCCCATTGTCTATAACCAAGTCATGCCAATGATGACATCTGTACACCCCAAGTCTAGAGGCAGGACGTTAGCTATCACATGTACCCAATGTAGTGTCAGCACCAGTCCTTTACAAACTACAGGGCTGCTCTCCTTCTTCACTGTCTCCATCACGACACTGAAACTGCCACAGTCTTTCAGCTGGAGCTCTTGCTGGGCTACAACCCTTCTGGAAATGAAATTGTGGGTCGTCCCATTGTCGATAAACACTATCACCTCCTAGTCGCCGATATGCACCCTCATCTTCATGGTATGGTTCGTTGTGAACCCTACAACGGAATTAAGGGAAACCTCCGCCACATCTAGCTGATGGCCCTCAGACTCCTCCACCTCAGCGGTCTCATCCTCCACATCAGCTTCGTCGTTCTCATCCTCAAGCAGCAGCACATGGAACTTGCGCCCCGTGCACTTGTGATCTGGCATGAACTGCTCGTCGCATCTGAAGCATAAACCCTTCTGACACTCTCCCTCATCTCGGCGTCAGTCATCCTTTTGAACTGCCCTCCAGCCTGCGGTGTACTACTCTTCTCCCCACTCTTCTCCTTGGTGGCTGTATCCGCTCCTGTATTGGCCTGCTACTGTCCTCCTGTTGCTGTCTGGCTACGGAAAACTGGTCCACTTCAACCACCCCTCGCCTTTCGCTCCTCTGACTGTCAGTCCTGCGCCATCTGAGCGTACTCCATGGCCTCCATTAGGCTCTGAGGCTTCTGCATGCAGACCACTGCTCGAATAGTGGTCTTCAGACCTTTCATGGAAGTGCTCTCCATCGTCTTGTCAGACACCACGCGCACCTGTCCTGATAGGGCCTCGAATCTCTCCAGATAATCTCTCACGGTACCATCCTGTCTGAGTGACTGCTGCTGCTGCTCCCTCACATTCCTCAGATAGGGATCTCTAAACCTCTCTACCATCTGATCACTGATCTCCTCATACGAACGAAAATGACGTCTCGCATCCTTCCACTGAAACCAAGCGAGTGTCTTTCCATCCAGACAAATCGCTGCTGCATCCAGCTTTTGCTCCTCTGTCAAGCGAGAGACTCTAAAAAATCTCTATGTCCTGTAGATCCACGAGACTGGGTCCTCTCCGTGGAAGACATGCATCTTCAGCTTCTGCACCCTGTCCATATTGAATGTCCCCTGATCTCCTCGTCTCCCGTCGTGTCTAAGCTGGTGGTAGTGCTGCCACCTCTCATGGTACCGCTCCAAGCCTCCTCGTGGGCCTCCTCAACCGCTATGTCCTCCCCACCGTCGCCTCCAAACCTGCCCTCGTGCTCCTCCGGGAAGTCTCCGTACCCCCATGTTCTCCATGCCGTCTCCCATGGTTGTGGGGGTAGAGGTCGCCATCTATCATCATCATATCAAGGGTCGGGGTCCCGAAACCCTACATCATCTCCATACTCCTGAAAAACTCCCGAGTCAAATCCATCGTCGAAACCATGTGCCGGGTCCTCCAAATAAGGCTGATAATCACTGTGGGGCTGGAATCTGTACTGTCACACACCAAAACCCCCATGGGTGTCCCCTGTGGTCGGCAGGGCCTCAGTGGCCATGGAAAGGGGCCGCCGAGCCCTATCGGTAGTCGCCAGGGCCCCAGCGGCCCTGTCGCTGCTTGGCAGGGCCCGCTAGGGCTTGCTGTGGGTTCGCCAGGCCCCCAGGAGCCCGTGGGAGGAACTCACGGGCCTGCCAATGCCTATGGGGGCTGACGGTGACATGCGGAGGTGACGCCGGCCCTCCCCCTTCATGACGCAGCCGCTGGAAGCTCTTACTGGGCCCATCAACCTCCTGGTAAGGTTCCTCCAACTCTGGATCGCTATCCTTCGGATCTGTGTACCTCCAATCCTCTGGATCCTTCATCGGTGCTTCCCCTTATCCAAAGGTGGCACCTTTGTCGCTGTTTTCGGGTTCACGTCACCTTTTCCCTCCTTTTCTGTGAGGATTGATAGCTGAAAAATAATTTGTGCGAGCGCCTCCTCTTGTTTATCTTGTTTAGCCGTCAACTGTTCAACAGAGGCCGTCAACTTCGCCAATGCTTCATCGCTCCCCGCTAAAGATTTCTTCACAACTTCGATCTCGCTATTGAACTTCGCCTCCAAAGTCTCGACCTTGTCCTATGACTTGTCGATGCCGCCATGGATCGTTACGTGCTCTGATACCAAAATAATAGATCCAAAGCAAATCTGAAAATATATTAATGAAATAGCAATAAAAGGATAACTTTTAGCTACAGTTAATAGGAGCAACTACCCTCCCAAGACGCCAATAGAGAGGACGTCCGCACTCTTCCTTAGAAATCTCAAAACTCAATAATCAAGCATAGACAAGGCCGACGGCTAGCCCTAGCATAAGTATAATACCCCCTTTAATCTAATTACAAGTTTGCCATTATAATAAAGAATAATTAGAAAAAAGAAAATAAGAATTCCAAAAACGCCCCTTTTAAGTCATTGCCGGCTGATCCCTCTTGGTGCGCCGAGAATAGACCAGGAGCCCATCAATAATATAACAATAACATTAAGAGAAACATTTTATAAATGAAAACTGGCATAACATAAAGGTCCAAATATTTATCCTAGGGCATAACCACTAATAGGTGTATTCTCTGTGTTATCATCTCTGATCTAATGAAAACCGTGACAATGGAAGACTGGACGTAGGCCATAGGTTGGACCAAACCAGTATAAATTCTTGCATCTATGTGTGGTTGCTTGGCTTGATTATGTGATGCTTTCTTGTGCTTCTTATGATTCATCCAAGGTCTTAACTCTGCATTGTTTTAGTTGGTGACACATTATTTTATATATTCCGATATGCACACTTAGGTGTTTGACATTGCGTCAGATTTTTCACAACAAGATTAACTATCAAAACCCTTTGGTTCACTTGATATTTTGTATTTTAAGATTTTAGAATATGAAGATCAAAATAAACGGTTCTATCATTCAAAAAAGGAGTGAAGTTTTTGAGATTATATATGAGGCTTTACCCCATATATCATATGTCATATGATACCAATTATATATATATAAGAATAATGAGAAACATATGATATATATAGCTAAGCCACATATGCACCTCGAAGAGTTCACCCTTCATAATTTTTCAGATGATCGGACCAATTCATTTTGATCTTCATATTGTAAAATCGTAAAACACTAAAATTTAGATGAAACTGAGGGGTTTTGATTGTTTATCCACCTATCACAAATTTCCCGGTTTCATAAGAATAATTTTTTTTTGCAACGAATGGATGAACGACCACAACCTTTTTGGTTCAATTAATATTTAATGTTTTAAGTTTTTAGAATTTGAAGAACAAAATGAACAGTTCCGATCGTCTGTGCCGATCGTCTCAAAAAAAATAAGGATAAACTTTTAATGGCGACATAACATATTATTATATATATAATCATGTGCAAAATTTTTGCACATGGTCCTGGTGTGAAATTTTTTATTTTTAAAAAAATTCCAAAAAGTAAATTTTTCAATGTTTAATCCACACACACCAACAAAAATATGAGTAAACACTAAGGGAATGTGACCCTTAATCAAGGCGTTACAAATATAACTATTTCATAATAGAATTTTCTGCACCGATCTGGTCGATGGGTAAATAGGGGGAATGTTTTTATTTTTGGTTTGGGTGTTGTATTAAGATGTGCACATAAGATCCAACATATGCCATATGTGGCTAAGCTACGTATACGATCTCAAAAGGTTCACTCAACTATTTTTACGATCGGCACCATTAATGTTGATATACATATTCTAAAACTCCAAAACACCAAAGATCGAATAAACCCAAAGCTTTTTTGCTTATCGATCTCTTTGGTGAAAAAATTAAAGGTTTTACGTCAATAACTTTTGTTACCTTTTGTTACCCTAGATCTGTAAGTGAAAAGCTTTGGGTTCATCCTAGATCAAGTGTCTTCCTCTGGCTTGCAGATTGAAGGAGCTTTTATTCAAGGGCTCGGTTGGGTTGCCTTGGAGGAGCTAAAATGGGGAGATGCGGATCACACATGGATTAGAAGTGGAAGCCTGTACACTACTGGACCTGGAACATACAAGATTCCTTCCATGAATGATATACCTCTCAAGTTCAAGGTTTCACTTCTCAAGGTATAGCTATTAATTGTTTTTCTTAAACGTTGCTAGCAATTTTCAGTTGTCTTGTGTTGACCAAGTTTCGTCGCATGCTTAATGTTAGATTCTGTTCTTTGAATGCTTCCATTGTCCTGAACTTTGTTGGTTGGTTTCATGGGTATGGCAAACTGGCTACTGCATAAGCACATGCTTAAAGGTTTATAATCATTGAAATGCATCGGTTATTTAATTTTTTTTTGGGTACAAAGCAATCGACCTTTAGTTTTTTACCCCCTCATTGTTTGTGGAAAATTTAAGCTGATATGCTGAATGAGTTTGTTCGATTTCTTATATTGGATTCTGTTTGGTACTCGTACAGTTTAGTGACAAGAGTATAATTTCATCAAATAAATTTTGGAACACAACATAATGGAAGTTAAATTACATGATGATTTTAAAATAAAATAGAATGCAATTTTTTTTAAATAAAATAGAATGCAATTTCTTCTGTAATCAAATGACAGTACAGATAAACCAGAGGCTCTACACATGGAAGTTTCAAAAATTGATGTGATGTTATTATAGGATGATGAACGATAATCACCCTCTATCTAAGAGGCAGTCTCCGATTTTGAGAGATGCTGCGCTCCAACGAGTTTGCTGATATTGCTGTAATGCTCTATCTATGCATGTATGTTGATATATGATGATTGTATGATCAACAGAGAAGGGACAAGAACTGATAGATTTAACCATCCAAAGTACCGTTGAGAGCTTAAAAGAAGCTAAGAGGCTTCTTGGATCAGCATTCTAATTAAATTTCTACTTGATGTTTCTGTCACTTGCAGGACGCTCCAAATCCGAAGGCAATCCACTCATCGAAGGCTGTAGGTGAGCCGCCGTTCTTTCTAGCCTCTGCCGTCCTGTTTGCCATCAAAGATGCAGTAATAGCGGCGAGAGCAGATGAAGGGTGCAAGGGCTGGTTTCCACTCGATAACCCTGCAACGCCCGAAAGGATTAGGATGGCGTGCATAGACGAGTTCACAAAACAATTCGCCGGCCTGGATTATCGACCGAAGCTCAGCGTCTGACGTGCTCTCTCGTCTTTTTGCCATGGGGGATGACATGATCCAGCTGTTCATGTATAGAATTCCACGTGTAATTATCTATCTATGCCATACATTTTAATCGTAGCTGTTGTATGCTAATATCCTCAACATGAGATGTGAAACCAGAATATATGTAGTCGAATTGGTGAAATATATGTGAATGCATCTTCCAAGGTTTTACTTTCTGAAAGTTCCACTTGGGGCATGTTTGGATAGCCCCAATCCAAAGAATCATAATCTTTGATGTTATTTTTCTCATGGATTGAGACAATCTAAAGAATTGGCTTGTTTTTAGCTTTTAGGCTTCATTCTAAAAGTATAAGGTATGCATGTTTTGTTTATTTGTTTCATATATTCTAATCCATATCCCGGCATATCAAAGATTGACGTTTCCATTACATGTTCGCTCCAAGAGCATGCAATGCATCTATGGTTTATGTTAGGATATTGAGTCACCTTATGCAGTTTTGAAGATGAGCAAGCATGTCATCTAATATATGAGTGCATATGTATGAGCTTCAAGCAAATCAAGGAAGCACTCAAAGCATAAATGAGTTCAACAAGGCCATGAATCTAAGGTAGCTAGAGAAGGAGCTCAAAGTGCCAAGGATACATCAAAAGACTTCAATGTAGCTATTATTTTTGATGTAAATTTTATTTTCCTTGTCTTAACCTGTGAAAGGCGTAGTTGAAGCTCACACACATAGGAATAGATATAAATATTTTAAAATTGTTTTCAAATGTTTTCTAAGTGTTTATATTTCAAAAAAACCACTTTTATAGGCCAACGAATCGACCCATCTGACACTCCAGTTGACTGGGTCTGACACTGGAGACTTAGGCTAGCAAACATATCAAATTAGTTGACCAATATAATAGAACTAGTCGACTAGTCATTGTACTGTAGTCGACTCTTCTATGTACTATGGTTGACCAGTAAATACATGGAGCAATCAACTCCTGGAGACATGTTCAACTAGTTGATGAACATACTTCAACTAGTCGACTAGTTATGAACTAGTCGACCAGTGAGAACACTGTGGTCTACTAGAAACTAACCATGGCCTATAATGATCGAATATTTACTAGTCATTTTGACCATTTTAAGGGTATTTTAGTCAACTATTTGGACCCGAATTTTCTCCTATAAAATGAGGGTTGGTCAGATTTTTAATGTATGAATTTAAGATCATTTCAAAAGAGAGAAACAATTTTTTGTGCTCAAACCTTTTAAAGAAAAACCCTATTTTTCATTGGTGAACTTTTCAAAGCTTTCAATCTTTTGTTTGGCCAACACATGATCTTCCAAGAGCTTCAATTCCATCCTTTGAAGATCAAGTTCTTCAAGTAGCTTCACAACTACACAAGAACTTCAAGTCAAGGCTATAGGTAATTGTATCAAATATATGTAAACATAAAATCTTCTTGGAAAGCCGCGTGTATTGGAAATACTCTCGTTTGAGGTGGTTTGTAAAAGTATTCTTTAGAATATATGGTTGTCTTATTTGTTGAAATAGTGGAACTTGTTGGAACTTATCCAACATAGTTGGATCTTAATCCAACGTTGGGCTAATATGCAAATATAATTATATATGTTACGCCCTAAAGATCGTGATAGTCCGACCCATCATCCAAGCCCGCCGGATACCCGGCCAGCTCGCCCCTCCTTCACGAAGGCCACCTAGACTAGCGGCAGGGCGCTCTTCGCCCTTACTTCGTAGGCAGCTCACTCGTTCCCCCTGGTCCGCTAGGCGCCCGTCGATCCTGAAGTCCAAAACGACTAGGGGAAGGGAGCACTCCGCCTCGGCTAGTCAGAAGGGCGCACTCTGCCTCGATCGGTGGGAAGGGCGCACTCTGCTACGATCCCTGCCGGTTGCACGCTCTCTCCCCTCCGAGCTCGCCGGGCGTAGCTTGCAAGGCGTACGACCGGGTCGCTTGTCACCAATCAGGAGCGACCCAGTGACTCATCTGCGGCCTCGCTCCTCAAACGCACTCCGACGATTCTTTGGCACATCGGACACGACAAACAATCTAGTAAAAGGATGCTACTGACACCTCCGCCGCTCGACAACATGACAAAGTACCCCCTGGCTGCTGCGCCCCCTGACTCTTGGTGCTTTCAGCTCTGACACCCTGACAAAAGCACCCCTGGCCGTTGCGCTGTCTGACAAAAGTATGGCTGACACGCCAGATCCTGACATCCTCGTCCGAAGCTTCCGCTGACAGGTGAGCCAGCTCAGCACGTCGAGTCAGCATGCCAGGTCAAACTCACCTAACCGCCTCCATCAGGTATAAATACCCCTACGCCTCAATAGGGCTGGGGGTTGGCAAATTAAATCAGAGTCTCATTACTCACACACAAGAGCAAAGGTCTTCAATATCTTTGTTCTTCCATAACTGATATCTCGTCACGTAAGGTCGACTCGCTCTTAGCCTGACCTGCATGCCTAGCCCCTGCTTTTAAGCCCTAATACTAACTTATGCATCGGAGAGGCTAAGGGTTGGACCCCAACCCGGCCTTTCTGACAAGCTGCTCCTTATGCTGGTGAGCTCGTCTTTACAAGGCACGCTCAACTCCCACCTCCGGCAGTGCGATCGTGGGGCAGAGTCCTCGCGGAATCGGTCCCGTGGTCGGCCTTCGTAGTACGCTCAGCCTCGTCACTACACTCATTATCTGTCAAATAGCCTACCCTAATCACATCCAAATCCTAACCACCGTGCCCTTGGTTCCCCTTAATACAAATTCATTGTACGCGAGTTTCACCTCGTAACAATTGGCACCGTCTGTGGGATCAAAGGGTCACACCCATGTCAAACTCCATACCTATCAACCAGAACCTCAACCAAGGCAAAGACCCCATGGACCAAGAATCCCACTCTCACCCAAGGACTCCCGTGACTAATCCTCCCCCCGAGGTGGAAGTTGAGACTGTCCAGGCCTCGGCCCGTGCTGTACATCAAAGCTTCGAGGCCTTCACTAAGATGATGGAAGGCTTCGCGGCATCCAGGACCGAAGCGCCCCCTGGCCCCTCTGAGACCCCGAACGTGAGGCAAAATCTTCATCCTCATTTCGATGAAAAAGTGGGGTAGAGAGGGCTCGCGGAGGAGATAGCGGCCCAACAAAGGCTCTTGGACGAAAAGGTGGAGGCTGCGCGGTAGCGCAGGCACCGGGAATAAGCGACTGCAGCTCAAAGACGGACAGATGAAGTAGCCGAGGCCACCCAGCAAACCCGCCTCGATGAGGAAGCCGCTCGTCTCCATCTCTGTTTCATCATCGCGAAGCGCGAGAGGCTCCGACGGGAGAACCGGGAGAACCGGGAGATCCCGGAGATGTCGACCTCGGGCCAACGATGCTGGAACGTGTATAGCCCACCGTCCGTCGGGTCCCCGCCTCGAGGGAGGAGCCCTCTGTGACGGCCCCTCTCCTCGCCAGAGCGGGGAGACCGTCGCTAACAAGGCCGGGACCGAAGCCGCACCCCAGATCGCTTCGACGAGGAAGCCATCCGTCAGCAGCTCTGCTTCCTCGCTACAGAGCGCAGGAGACTCCGGTGGAGGAACAGGGAGTACCAGGAGATCACGGTGGCGGTGACCTTGGGCCAACGGCATGGAAACACGTGTAGCCCGCCGCCCGCCGGATCCCCGCCGCGGGGAAAGAGCCCCCCATGACGCCCACCTCCTCCCTCCCCGGGACATGATGACCGTCGACAGCCAGGGCGGTACCAAAGCCGAACCCCAGAGAGGCGAAGGGAGCGCACCCCCGAGCGCCCCGCTTACCTGAAAGAGGCCATGCCACTGGCGCGATGGATAACTTCGGCCCCGAGACCTGCGAGGTTCAAGTCGCCCCACCTAGCGACCTACAACGGGACAGGTGACCCCCTCATGCACGTGCAGCAGTACCGAGGGGCGATGGAGATGCAGGACGTGGATGACGCATTCCTTTGCCGGGGGTTCCAGCAGAGTCTGCGGGACTCGGCCCTGGAATGGTACCACGGCTTGCCCGCGAGGTCCATCTAGAACTTTGGCGAACTATCTCACAAGTTCTGCCAACAGTGTCGGGCCGGGCGTACCAGGAAGAAGCCTACAGACTACCTCTTCACGATCATCCAGAAGGAAGGGGAGACGATCGGGAAGTACTTGCACCGCTTCCAGGACGAGAAGCTGGGTGTGGTGGCATGCGGTGACGAGGTGGTCATGATGGCCTTCAAGGTGGGACTGACGAACCGAAGCCTCCACAAGTCCTTGCTCCGAGACCCGCCTGCCGACTACGATGCGCTAGTCGCCCAGGCGGAAAGGTACACGCTGAGCGAGGAGGCTCTCGACGCAAAGAAGCAGGTCGCCCAGGCAAGGGTGTCCCATGGCGAGCCTCGGTCATATTCTAGACCGAGGCAAGAAGACAAGCCCCAGGGTCGCGACCAGCTGGCCCAGCCGAGACGCGACCCAGTGGGGCGTCACCCGCAAGATAGCCCTGGCCCAGTGCGAGAATTTGCCCCTGCCAGAGAACCCGCGTGGACGATCCCGAGATTGGAGGGACCCCTGCGGGCCCAATGCACGCATCTCAACGCCCCAATGATAGAGGTGTTGGCCGCGGCGACAAGGGCCAGACTGCTACCGGACCCACCTAGAGAATTGAAGTCGGACCCGGTGAGGCGAGATCTCCAGAAGTATTGTCGGTACCACCAGGATTATGGTCATGATACCGACGATTGCTTCACCCTTAAGAGGGAGATTGAGCGGTTGATCCAAGCAGGTCACTTTGGGGGCTTCATCGAGGGCAGGAGGCCGATCCGAGAAAAGAGAGCTCCGCGAGGAGCACGGAGGCCGGACCCACCCCCAAGCAACGAGCAGGAGGAGCCTCGCCTGCCAAGGGCGGTCATGCACATAAATGTGATATGTGGCGGACCTTCCTCGGGGGGAGCGTCGTCATCAGGCAAGAAGGCGTATGCGCGGCAGGTGATGGCGACGGACCTAGGCGGTAATGCAAAGCGGAGAAGGGTGGCTCGACCTCCCATTACTTTCACTGATGACGACCTGGAGGGAGTCGAGCTACAGCATGACGACGCCATTGTCATCGAAGCTCAAATCGGGACAACCATCATCAGCCGCCTCCTGATCGACACCGGAAGCTCCTGTGACATTCTGTTCATGTCGACGGTTGAGAAGATGGGGCTGGAGCAGGCGGACTTAAGGCCTTGCAGGGGACCCATCGTCGACTTCACCGGCCACTCGGTTTCTATTGCCGGGGTGATCACCTTGCCGATGTCGCTCGGGGAGGAGCCGAGGGTCGTCACTCGCTTGAGACAGTTCGTTGTCGTCGACATTGCGTCGGCATACAACGGGATCCTCGGGCGACCTTACATGAAGGCCATTGAAGCGCTCCCCAGTCTGCTGCACCAGATGGTTAAATTCTAGACTCCGCGAAGGGTGGGGCAGGTGCGGGGAGCCAGAAGCTCCCAGAGCTGCTATGTGGGGTCGACCAAGCATAAGGGACCGGAGCAGGCCTTATCGGTCGACCTCCTCGATGAGAGAGAGGACTATTGCAACCAGCGACCAACTCCTACAGAGGAGGTCGAATAAGTACCCGTGACCGTGGAGGAGGGCAAGAATGTCTCTATCGGGACAAAGCTCCCGGCCTCTCTGAGAGCGGACCTCATTAACCTCCTCAGAGAGAACGTGGACATATTCGCATGGTCGCCCTCGTACATGCCTGGAGTTGATCCTGCGGTGATCTCCCACAAGCTGAATGTGGACCCAGAATCTCGATCGGTCCGGCAAAAGAAGAGGAGCGCTGGTGGAGAGAAGATGAGGGCGGCCGACGAAGAAGTAGAGCGGCTTCTCCAGGTCCAGTTCATCCGGCCGGTGAGATACCCGGAGTGGCTGGCCAACGTCGTCTTGGTGAAGAAGGCCAGTGGGAAGTGGCACATGTGCGTCGACTTCACAGATCTCAATAAGGTGTATCCGAAGGATAGCTTCCCGTTAGCGGGGATCGACCACCTAGTCGACCAGGCGTCCGGCTACGAGTTGCTGAGCTTTATGGACGCATTCTCGGGCTACAACCAGATCCCGATGGTAAAGGAGGATGAGGAGAAGACGTCCTTCATTACCGACAAGGGCACCATCTGCTACACGAAGATGCCATTTGGATTGAAGAACGTCGGGCCAACCACTAGCGAATGGTAGACAAGATTTTCAGCTCGCAGGTCGGACAGAATCTGGAAGTTTACATCGACGACATGCTGGTTAAGAGCAAGATGGCCCCGGACCACCTCACCGACCTGTGGGAGACGTTCCAGAAGGTGCACTGATATAATCTAAGGCTGAACCCGGCGAAGTGCATCTTCGACGTGCAATCGGGGAAATTCCTTGGCTTCATGATAATGAAGCGAGGAATTGAGGCGAACCCCGACAAGGTGTCGACCCTCGTCAATATGGTAGAGCCTCGGACCATCCGAGACTTGCAGCGGCTGAACGACAGGATCACCGCGTCGGGGAGGTTCATGTCGAAGTCCACGGAGAGATCACTCCCTTTCTTCAGAGTCTTGCGGAAGGCCCTCGGTGCAGCCAAAATTGATAGGAAAGTGATCCAGTGGGACGACGCCTGCGCCCAGGCATTCGCGGAGCTAAAGGTTTATCTGCAGAGCCCACCGCTGCTTGCAAAGCCCGGGGAGGGAGAACAGTTGGGGCTGTACCTAGCCACCAATAAAGAGGCCGTCAGCTCAGTCTTGATCAAGAAAGAGAAGGGGGTGCAACGACCGGTCTACTATGCGAGCCGGGTGCTCCGAGATGCGGAGACCCATTATAGCCCCATAGAGATGGTTGAAGGGTTTTGGAGGACCCTTAGGGCACAAAAACTCTATTCCCGTCCTAAGTCGGACAGAACATAGACATAAAAATTTACATTGGAAGAATAAAACAATAAATCTAATTAACATGCGTTAAAAAATTTAACTTAGCCCTAAGGTACAAGACCCTTAGCCAAGATCTATGCCAACTCGGGATGGATCTGACCATCCCAAGAAGGATCTAACCTACTGCGATTAAATTAAACTAATGCTAACACATACCCAGAATCTCAACCCTGGGGCAGGCGAGATGTTCCGCACCGTCTTCCGAGCCGCTCCTCGAACCGCTCCCTGAACCGTTCCTCGAACCGCTCCGCATCCCGAGGCGATCAATCCCGTGTCGCCGAGCCAACCACGCGCCGAAGAAAGTTTCACGCGAGTGAAACCTTCGCCAAGATTTCGGATCCGAATCCGAACTCCTTTGCGGCTTTGCTAGAGCCCTCAGGAGGAAGGCAGAAATTTACGGAGATAGAAGAATATTAATTTAAGCCTAGATCCGAGCGTGCTCCAACATTTACGAGAGCCGCTCAGATCTAGAGCTTGGGACGAGTTTGGAGGAAGGGGGAGTCCCCTATTTATAGAGGCGACTGACTATCCCCTTTTTCGCACAACCGATGTGGGACTATTAATTGGAGTTAATTAAAATCAAGTTAGTTTGCCTTTCACAAAGTGAAAACTTCCGTGAATTTTAAATCCATAACCGTTGAGCTTCATGATTGATACAACATATAAATTCGAAGGGTGTTCAACGGTGAACGCATAGGAAAAAACGGCACGTCAATCGGAGTCCGTTTGACCCTCCAATTGATCATCTAAAGTCTAGTCCAAACCCACAAAACCGCAAACAGCCAGCCGCCAAAATCCCACGCTGCCCTAGGCAGTGCGTGGGCCCCACTGGCGCCAGGTGCATGCAGCGCACGTGCCTCGAGGCGCGTGGGCTGCACGCGCCTCGAGGCGCCGCGCCTCAGCGTGCGCAGACGTGTCGCGTGCACAGTAATTTCGGGGCGGGGCCCCGCCCGCATGATTGCGGGCGGGCCCCGCAACTGAAACGCGGGCGCTCTAAGCACCCGCCTGTTTTGCGTTTTTGAGGCAGCCCGGCCCAATGGGCCGGGATAAAACCCCCCCTATCAATAATAAATCAGCCCCTTGGGCTTATATTAATCAAGGGCTTGGGTTTTGATGTTTTGGCCATATCTTGTTCATTTGGAGTCGGATTTGGACGCGTTCGAACCTGGGCATAGACCGGGACATTCCCGTCTTACCCGTGGTCTTTTCCTTGCATTTAATACATTAAATATTGTTTTAAACAATTTAAGACACATTTGATCTCTTTTGCATCATATGCAAATTAGTCCATATCTAGACTTAAATTATCATATTGCATCAAATGCAATTATTCCATCCCTTGCATCAAAAATGCAAAATATTCTCCCTAACTAATTTCTACCTATTACTAGATGAAGGTCGCACTCTTTGTGTGACCCTACGGCCTGACCCTACTACAGGTTGGGCTCGAAGCCCTATACGGCAAAGACCACGAGCAGTGGCTAACGTCCCTGTTTCAGAATCATCATAATGTGGTTAGCACATCAACATGAGAATTGTCGGGACCACCCTGACTGTTTCCGTGATGAGTTCTGCAGTTATAGTCTCTTTGTCTTAACTATGTCGTGTAGATCAAGTCTAGGGTACGGTCAAACTGTCAACCCCAATAACTTGACTCCGGTTAGTTTCTATCGATCTTTAGTCAACTTATGTTGGACTTCTTCCAACATACTCTGCGCAGAGATTTTACTAAAGACCGAACTAACTCTACGACACTAACTCCCATTGACCGGGAGAGACGAATCCTCTCTTGGTCATTACTCTCCTCGTACGCTTCAAGTGATGCCCAATCAAAGACCTTTCAACAGGCCTAGCCTCGAAGTTAGGTCAGTAATCTAAGTGGCACCGTTCACGCACAGGTTCGTAAAATGACCTCAAGTCAAAAGACCAACTAGCCTATCATCACTAAGAGTTATCATTGACAGATTGGTCAATGTAATCATATGATAATTCTTGTGGATCGTTCAGTGAACTCATTCTCTAATGAGCACCTGTGTCTCGTCTCCGACTTCGCCAAGTCGAACGATCATGAGATCATCGCCACTGCTTAACGGTGAAGACTAAGACACAATGGTCTATCTGATGTTTCGATATCCTTGTCTCAAAACATCTACGACCACGAACCATTTTAGACTTATGCTACAGACGGTCAAACATTTCTCCATGATCGAGATACTGATCTCGATACATGTTTGACCTTGCATAAAGTCTCAGAAATTTACCTAAGTTGATATCTAATGTTAACTATATTATAATATAACTTAGTTAAATTATTATCAAACAGCTTACTGTTATTTCGAACAAGACGTTTGTGCTATTCACACAGAGATAAATAGCCTCGAGGGCATCATATCTCTACATCTCCCACTTGCACTCATGCCCATTTATCCCGGTATCTTATACCGTTTTTACACATAAGTTTTCCCGACTTCATGTGGTAGAGCCTTTGTGAGTGGATCTGCTAAAACCGTCTACACTATAGACTTAAGGGGTTTCTATGTTCATGTTAGACCAACCATTTGAATCTCATTCAAATAATTCACTTGGTCTTTCGGAATCCATAATATTTTTATTTACTTGGATCTTATCCAGTTCATCATACCTTACGATAATAATTTTAAATTAGTTATTGGTCATTTCAAATGGCTCATATCTATTTCTGATAAAGTATCAAACCTTTTGATAACTTTGTCAAAATAAATGTTCCATCCCTTTTATGTCTCGCATGTAATTTATACGCTCCCACTGACCTTAAAAAATTTCTGGCTAATTCATATAAGTTGGTCTGTCTAAATCATATTTAGAAAAACGAACTTATAAGTGAATGCTCCAATTTTCATGGTCAACATGAGCGTTTTACATCGAGTTTGGTCCGAGTAGATCTGTACACATCTGCTGGCGAGACGGTTTCAACATAATCCGTTTATAGGAATTAGTATGAAAACCGTTCTCGACCAACATGATTGTACTTCACTATTTTCTTTCTGCACCAATCTTTCAACTTAAGGATTTATTTGCAGAAAGTGAGGAAACATTTTCCTTGGGCACGTAAAATAAATTCCAAAATTTATTTACGCACACGGACCTATTCTGATTGCATCAAGTTATAAATCGGAGTTACTGCTCCGAATTTCATCCTAGAAGTTGACTAAGTCATCATCAATTATGATGTCTGACTCGACTCTTCGTCTCATGAGATTCGAGTAATTATACAACTTCTTAATGATCGATTTAATGAATATCTTATAGATAATGTTCTCATAGAACATTATCAAAACCTAGGCATTACTATTTGGGATTTAACCCAGAGGGAGGACTTAACTCAGAGTGACTTGCTATGTATCACACCAAGTCTAACTAAGTGTGATTCATACATTTTAACATGCCGATGTGTTAACAGACTTGACCTGAGAGAAAATCATATTTTCTTTTAATTACGCAAGATTTAATATAGCTAAGTATTTGACCATTCGATCTAATCGTAAATACTTTAGTCATTTCGTTCTTTATTTTATCAACTTGTGTTTCATCAAGAACACGTGTCTTAATAAAATATACGAATAAATTATTTTGGTTAATCTAGACTCGGGTACATCAGTATGTACGAGACTGAGTTCGACAACTCATTCTCCCACTGTCTTACAGATGGGTTTCGGCCATTATATCTAAGAGGGTAAGACTCACAAGTGTCTGCAGACTTCATAATACGAGAGGTCAGACCCCTCTTTATGTGACTTGTGAAGCTTAGTCTCTCGATACGGCCTAGTCTATTTTGCCATATAAGTTTGCTACTATCTTGTGTATTTATATATTAACATTTAATATATATATTATCGTTATACATATTACTCATTGCTTCAGAAGAAATGTGACGACATTCGTCAAAATGTGTTAACCTTTTGTATAACAATAATTATGATCGTGACATCAGAATATGTCACATTTTCATTTCCTCCTCCTTATGCCTTTACTAATGATAAATTAAACTAACTTTCTCAATTGACTTTTCGGAGTGCCTTCTTCCTTTTCTAAATCACATGTAGATATTACATAGCCCAACATAAATAAATAGCTATGCAAGCATCTCATGTATCCAAACACCTGAGAGTTGCAATCTTGAGTGTAGCTCAAGAAGTTGCTTGTCTTAAGATCCGGTTGGGATACATAGTCTTGCACCGCTCAAGCACTCGTATTCTACTCAAACAATTTGATCGAATTCTTGAACTTTGCGGATCAAAATTGTTAGTACATACAACCTTAAGCGTAGCTTTACAAGTTGTAGAGAGAAACATACTTCAAATTTCCTATATGTTCAAGCTGCCTCATATAGAGACGAGTGACATGTAGCGTGAATTTATTTGTTGGACCCAAAACTTAAATGAAATCATATTTCTTAAGTCTGTTCTTTAGAAGGTCATTTTAATGTCACCAAGAATATAGTTTAATTCCATCAATTAGAATTGAACTTGATATTCAATTAATCAACCTATTTGACCAGTTAACTTATTCCAATATTATATTTTGATTCCTTCGGTAAACATAGTCTTGCCCTAGTTCAGCATATGTTCAATATTAAATATAGGTAGAATGCCTTTTATCTATCTATATCCTCCCACTATTTTTACGATCGTTTCAAAGCTTAATAACGAACGATTTAATCGAATTAAAATTAATGGGTAAGAGGTCCAATCACCCTGAGCCTAACAACCTTGAGTGTAGCTCAACAAGTTGCTTGACTCTGCGATCAGAAGATGACTCTTCATCGATCATATCAGATATGAATCTCTTATCGGTTTTTGCCCCTAGCATTTGTGATCTTGAGTGTGCTCATCCAAATCACAATGTCTAGTCTAGTCGGACCGTTGTTTTCGTGTCTAGCCTGACTTGCTCTGGCGCTCGGTGTATTCACGACCCGTCGGTATGGGTCAGGTCAAGATTTCATCTTATGTATTTAAGGAGTTGGTTTCTACAGAGTTGCCATGTCACAGCTTGAGTGTAGCTCAACAACTGTAACACATGTCCTATATTTGCCATCCCCTAAAACAAGGAGGGCTACAGCTAATCTTGAAAAAGATTATTAACGTATTTGACTTAGATATAGTCCAGGGTGTCATACAATCATGATTCGCATCATTGCGGTCCAGCGGAACACAGCCAGGGAATTGACTAAGCCAGAATCACTATCCTTTAAAAGGTGATCCAGCAAACTTAGCCAAGCACATTGACTGGATCATGGTCCATTGAATGAAGCTTATCATTTTTATATGCGTGCTATAGACTAAAAGGCTTTTATTAATAAATAATTAATCCTATCAACTAGTTGCATCCTTAAATTCAAAATTTTAGGATTTGTTTAATAACTTTTATTAAGTCCTTATCAACTATAAGGTTCACGTGCTATCCTAATCGTTATTAGGATTTTAATAAATTTTATTAACAACGCTAAAAGCGAAGTCCTTTAATGAGAATTGATTATAATAATTAGAATTAAAAAATTCATTAAAAGGACTACCCTAATAAGGAATTAGGTCTAGAAGTGTTGTTAATGTTTTATTAAAACATAGCATGTCATTAAAATTCAATTAATAAATTTTAATCATTTCTTAATGACTAACCTAAAGGGTTGTCTTGTGTTATCAAATAAGGGACAAGATGACATAGCCATAAAATTAATGTTACACTAATTTAACGCATAAAGATAGTGCACAACTATTTAACTATTAAATAGACTAAAGTTTATCGCATAAACAATTTTAAACTTTTTAAAACAGTTTTAAAAATATCTCATAAATTTAAAACATCCCTGTTAAAAGGTTTCATGCTTAAAATTTTATCACATAAAATATTTAAACATCTAAAATAATTTTAAACTTATAGCATAAAGTTTTAAAGCTTTAAAATTAGTTTTAAAATTATCATATAAATTTAAAACATTATTCAAAAAATTTCATGTTTAAATTTTTTATCACATAAAATATTTAAACACCTTTTAAAAAAAATTTCCATGTCTAAAATTTATCATATAAAATTTTAAACATCAAATAACATTTTAAAAAATCATCGCATAACTTTTAAAACATTTTATAAGTATTTTAAAAGGCATTTCAAAATTTAATAAAATCGCAGTGCTAGATCGTTACGCAAACCTAGGCTCTGATACCACTGAAGGGTTTTGGAGGACTCTTAGGGCACAAAACTCTATTCATGTCCTAAGTCGGACGGAACATAGACATAAAAATTTACAGCGGAAGAATAAAACAGTTAATCTAATTAACATGCAGTTAAACAATTTAACTTAGTCCTAAGGTACAAGACCCTTAGCCAAGATCTATGCCAATTCGGGATGGATCTGACCATCCCAAGAACGATCTAACCTACTGCGATTAAATTAAACTAATGCTTAAACACATACCCAGAATCTCAACCCTGGGGCAGGCGAGATGTTCCGCACTGTCTTCCGAGCCGCTCCCCGTCTCACGCCAAGCCGCTCCTTGAACCGCTCCCCGAACCGCTCCTCGAACCGCTCCGCATCCCGGGGCGATCAATCCCGTGTCGCCGAGCCAACCACGCGCCGAAGAAAGTTTCACGCGAGTGAAACCTTTGCCAAGATTTCGGATCCGAATCCGAACTCCTTTGTGGCTTTGCTAGAGCCCTCAGGAGTAAGGCAGAAATTTACGGAGATAGAAGAATATTAATTTAAGCCTAGATCTGAGTGTGGTCCAACATTTACGAGAGCCGCTCAGATCTAGAGCTTGGGACGAGTTTGGAGGAAGGGGAGGCCCCTATTTATAGAGGCGACAGACTCTCCCCTTTTCCGCACAACCGATGAGGGACTATTAATTGGAGTTAATTAAAATCAAGTTAGTTTGTCTTTCACAAAGTGCAAACTTCCGTGAATTTTAACTCCCTAACTGTTGAGCTTCATGATTGATACAAACTATCAATTCGAAGGGTGTTCAACCGTGAACGCATAGGAAAAAACGGCACGTCAATCGGAGTCCGTTTGACCATCCAATTGATCATCCAAATTCTAGTCCAAACCCACAAAACCGCAAACAGCCAGCCGCCAAAATCCCACGCTGCCCTAGGCAGTGCGTGGGCCCCACTGGCGCCAGGCGCATGCAGCGCACGCGCCTCAAGGCGCGTGCGCTGCACGCACCTCAGCGCGTGCAGATGTGGCGCGTGCATAGTAATTTCGAGGCGGAGCTCCGCCCGCATGATTGCGGGCGGGCCCCGCAACTGAAACGCAGGCGCTCTAAGCGCCCGCCTGTTTTGCGTTTTTGAGGCAGCCCGGCCCAATGGGACAGGCTAAAACCCCACTTATCAATTATAAATCAGCCCCTTGGGCTGATATTAATCAAGGGCTTGGGTTTTGATGTTTTGGCCGGTTCTTGCTCATTTGGAGTCGGATTTGGACGCCGTTCGAACCTGGGCATAGACCGGGACATTCCCGTCTTACCCGTGGACTTTTCCTTGCATTTAATACATTAAATATTGTCTTAAACAATTTAAGACACATTTGATCTCTTTTGCATCATTTGCAAATTAGTCCATATCTAGACTTAAATTATCATATTGCATCAAATGCAATTATTCCACCCCTTACATCAAACATGCAAAATATTCTCCCTAACTAATTTCTACCTATTACTAGACGAAGGTCGCACTCTTTGTGTGACCCTACGGCCTGACCCTACTACAGGTTGGGCTCGAATCCCTATACGTCAAAGACCACGAGCAGTGGCTGACGTCCCTATTTCAGAATCATCATAATGTGGTTAGCTCATCAACATGAGAATTGTCGGGACCACCCTGACTGTTTCCGTGATGAGTTCTGCAGTTATAGTCTCTTCGTCTTAACTATGTCGTGTGATCAAGTCTAGGGTACGGTCAAACTGTCAACCCCAATAACTTGACTCCGGTTAGTTTCTATCAATCTTTAGTCAACTTATGTTGGACTTCTTCCAACATACTCTGCGCAGAGATTTTACTAAAGACCGAACTAACTCTACGACACTAACTCCCATTGACAGGGAGAGACGAATCCTCTCTTGGTCGTTATTCTCCTCGTACGCTTCAAGTGACACCCAATCAAAGACCTTTCAACAGGCCTAGCCTCGAAGTTAGGTCAGTGATCTAAGTGGAACCGTTCACGCACAGGTTCGTAAAATGACCTCAAGTCAAAAGACCAACTAGCCTATCATCACTAAGAGTTATCATTGACAGATTGGTCAATGTAACCATATGATAACTCTTGTGGATCGTTCAGTGAACTCATTCTCTAATGAGAACCTGTGTCTCGTCTCCGACTTCGCCAAGTCGAAAGATCATGAGATCATCGCCACCGCTTAACGGTGAAGACTAAGACATAATGGTCTATCCGATGTTTCGATATCCTTGTCTCAAAACATCTACGACCTCGAACCATTTTAGACTTATGCTACAGACGGTCAAACATTTCTCCATGATCGAGATACTGATCTCGATACATGTTTGACCTTGCATAAAGTCTCAGGACTTTACCTAAGTTGATATCTAACGTTAACTACATTATAATATAACTTAGTTAAATTATTACCAAACAGCTTACTGTTATTTCGAACAAGATGTTTGTGCTATTCACACAGTGATAAATAGCCTCGAGGGCATCATATCTCTACAAAGGTCGCCTACTGTCTTGTCACGATGGCGAGGAAGCTCCGACCATACTTTTAGGCTCACACCATCGCCGTCCACACCAACCTGCCCCTCGACAAGAACCTGAAGAGGTTAGAGCAGTCGAGAAGAATGCTCAACTGGAGCATCGAGCTCAACGAGTTCGATATAGTATACAAAGCCCAGACGGTGATCAAGGGCCAGGTGCTGGCGGACTTCGTGGTAGAGTGCACTATGGAAGACCTTCTGGAGGAACCACCAGGCGCTCTACCGACGGTTGCGTCTCAAAGAGCGATGGGAGTAGCCGGACCCTCGAGGCCCGTCCAAGAAGAAGTGGGCAGATTGTGGACCGTTCACGTTGACGGTTCGGCCACAGGATCCGAGACGAGGGCATGCATCGTCATCCAAACACCCGACGAATGCTTGCTGGAGTACGCCCTGTGCTTTAACTTCCCGGCAACCAACAATGTCGCGGAATACGAGGCCACAGTCAATGGGTTGAAGCTTTGTCGAGCTATAGCGGCGACGAGCGTGCTGTTGCTAAGTGACTTGCGGCTCGTCATCCAACAGGTCGAAGGGAGCTTTGAGGCCCGAGAGGAGGTGATGAAGCGCTACCTTAAGCGCATCCAGGCCGAGCTCCAAAAATTTAAGAAAGCGGAGGTCCAATACCTACCTCGCTCCAACAACCTTCGGGCCGATGCCTTGTCAAAGCTGGCCTCCTCCTCCCCGGCCGAGATTGGGAAGGCTATCTACGTTGATAACCTGCTGATGCCCACCATTGAGGAAGAGGAATTGATGTGTGTCGGCCAGACGACGACTTGGATGAGCCCAATAATGAAATACTTGGAGACGAAGGCCCTGCCCGAGGAGCAGCTGGAAGCCAAGAAGATCGAGAGAGGGGCCTTGTCGTTCGCGCTCTTCGACGGAGTGTTGTACCGCCGGTGCCGTGCGAGCTTCGACGTCCTGCCTTACCTGAAGTGTCTAGGGCTAGAGCAAGCTGAACAAGTCGTCCGTGAGGTGCACGAAGGCTTCTGCAAAAATCACTACGACAGGCGCACTATCGCCCACAAGATATTGCACCAGGGGTATTACTGGCCAACCATGATTCACGACGTGGCCCGGTACGTCAAGAAGTGCGAGGCGTGTCAGAATTTTGGCAGACGCACGGCGACACCTTCGGCCAACTTGGTGCCTATCCTAAGCCCGGTCCCTTTCGCCAAATGGGGGCTCGACATCCTCAGACCCTTCTCGAAGGCCTCTGGGGGGAGGAAATACCTGGTCGTCGCTGTTGACTACTTCACTACATGGGTCGAGGCTGAACCTTTGGTGCGCATCGCATGGACGGATATGAAGAGCTTCATTTGGAAGTCCATGATCTGCCACTTTGGGATACCCTGTTCCATAGTGATAGATAACGAAAGGCAGTTCAATTGTGAGGGATTCCGAGATTTTTTCTCAGGCTGGGGGATCAAGCTTCATTTTGCATCCGTTGTCCACCCTCAGTGCAATGGGATGGCGGAGGCAGCAAACAAATGCATATTGGGCCCTCTGAAGAAGAAGGTCAACGATGCTCTCGAAACTTGGGTGGACAAACTGTCGGGCATTATCTGGTCGTATCGCACAACCCACAAAGCTGTGATCGGAGAAAGCCCGTTCATACTGGCATTTGGATCGAAAATGGTCGTTCCCGTGGAGGTTGGAGAGGAAACTCTTCAGCTTCGGTACTTCGACGAAGATATCAATGTGGAGGGCCTCAGCCTCAGCCTTGAACTCGTCGACGAAGTAAGAGATCGGGCTCTGACGAACCTCGTCCGGCACAGCCAAATGATGGCCCGACACTACAACTCCCGAGTAAAGAAATGGAGCTTCAGGATCGACGACTTGGTCCTCAGAGATGCCACCTTCAAACCAGAGACCACTCGTCGAGGGAAGCTGGCAGCGAAATGGGAGAGGCCCTACGAAATCATCGACATCGTCGGGCCGGCCACATATATCCTGGCAACTCTGGACGGAGGCGAGCTAGCTCACCCATGTAATGCAAAACACCTACTGAAATACTATCAATGATTGTGAGTTTTTAATAAAATACTTTCTTTTTTGCACATTTTCAAAATTTTCCATCTCCACTTGAAAATTTCAGTTTAACGCACAAGACTTCGGGGCAAGCTTACAGAGCTTCGCCACCCAAACTAGAGAGCCAAATGCGGGGTATGCGACAGCCCAATACCCGGTCGACTATAGAGGTTGCGGGGAGTCGACGGCCCAATACTCGCACTCTCAAAGACTCCGGGGTAAGCTTACGGAGCTTCGCCACCCAAACTGGAGAAAAAAGGCATGGGTCGAGCTACGGCTCCCTCCCCCTACTCAAATGAAGACTCCGGAGCAGGATCCTTCCTCGCCACCCAAACTAGAGAGCCAAATGCGGGGTAGGCGACGGCTCAATACCCGTCCAACTATAGAGGTTACAGGGAGGCGACGGCCCAATACCCGCCCTCTCAAAGACTACGGGGCAAGCTTACGGAGCTTCGCCACCCAAACTGGAGAAAAAGGGCATGGGCCGAGCTACGGCTCCCTCCCCCCCTCAAATGAAGACTCTGGGGCAGGATCCTTCCTTGCCACCCAAACCAAAGAGCCAAATGCGGGGTAGGCGATGACCCAATACCCGTTCGACTATAGAGGTTGCGGGAAGACAACAGCCCAATACCCGCCCTCTCAAAGACTCCGGGGCAAGCTTATGGAGCTTCGCCACCCAAACTGGAGAAAAAGGACATGGACCGAGCTACAGCTCCCTCCCCCCTCAAATGAAGACTCCGGGGCACGATCCTTCCTCGCCACCCAAACCGGAGAGCCAAATGCAGGGTAGGCGACAGTCCAATACCTGTCTGACTATAGAGGTTGCAGGGAGGCGACGGCCCAATACTCGCCCTCTCAAAGACTCCAGGGCAAGCTTACGGAGCTTCACCACCCAAACTGGAGAAAAAGGCCATGGGCCGAGCTACGGCTCCCTCTCCCCCTCAAATGAAGACTCTAGGGTAGGATCCTTCCTTGCCACCCAAACCGAAGAGCCAAATGCGGGGTAGGCGACGGCCCAATACCCGTTCGACTATAGAGGTTGGGGGAAGGCGACGGCCCAATACCCGCCCTCTCAAAGACTCCGGGGCAAGCTTATGGAGCTTCGCCACCCACACTGGAGAAAAAGGACATGGGCCGAGCTACAGCTCCCTCCCCCCCTCAAATGAAGACTCCGGGCACGATCCTTCCTCGCCACCCAAACCGGAGAGCCAAATACGGGGTATGCGACAGTCCAATACCCGTCCGACTATAGAGGTTGCAGGGAGGCGACTGCCCAATACCCGCTCTCTCAAAGACTCCGGGGCAAGCTTACGGAGCTTCACCACCCAAACGGGAGAAAAAGGCCATGGGCCGAGCTACGGCTCCCTCTCCCCCTCAAATGAAGACTCCGGGGCAGGATCCTTCCTCGCCACCCAAACCGGAGAGCCAAATGTGGGGTAGGCAATGGCCCAATACCCGTCTGACTATAGAGGTTGTGGGAAGGCGATGGGCCCAATACCCGCCCTCTCAAAGACTCCGGGGCAATCTTATAGAGCTTCGCCACCCAAACTGGAGAAAAAGGGCATGGGCCGAGCTACGGCTCCCTCTCCCCCCCTCAAATGAAGACTCCGGGGCAGGATCCTTCCTCGTCATCCAAACCAGAGAGCCAAATACGGGGTAGGCGACGGCCCAATACCCGTCCGACTATAGAGGTTGCAGGGAGGCGACGGTCCAATACCCACCCTCTCAAAGACTCCGGGGTAAGCTTACGGAGATTCGCCATCCAAACTGGAGAAAAAGGGCATGGGCCGAGCTACGGCTCCCTCTCCCCCTCAAATGAAGACTTCGGGGCAGGATCCTTTCTCGCCACCCAAACCGGAGAGCCAAATGCAGGGTAGGCGACGGCCCAATACCCATCCGACTATAGAGGTTACGGGGAGGCGACGGCCCAATTCCCTCCCTCTCACAGACTCTAGGGCAAGCTTACGGAGCTTTGCCACCCAAATCGGAGAAGGGCAGGGGCCGAGCTACGCACTTGCTCTCCCCCTCAAATGAAGACTTCGAGGAAGGATTCGTCCTCGCCACCCAAACCGAAGAAGGGCACGGGCCAAGCTACGCACTCGCTACCCCCTCAAGAACAGGCTCCGGGGCAGGATTCATCCTCACCACCCAAACCATGGAAGGGCACGGGCCGAGCTACGTGCTCGCCCCCTAGAGGAGGGGAAAAGGACACGGGCACCCTGACCGAGGCTGGCTTCACGCAGGGCTAGAACCTCCGGTCAACTCACGTTCCCGATAAAGTGTGCCCTTGATGTGACTTGTAATAACAAAAGGACACTCGGGAAGCCCACCGTTAATGAAAACGCGCCCCCCGAGAGGCGCAGGCTTGACGCTTCACGTCTGACACCGCCTGGCAAAAGTGGGTTCGAATAACTTGACCCTGACAAGCCAGCTCATGGTGCCAGCTCATCGCATCGGCATATCAGAAGCTATCAGCTCTCGCCATCTATAAATACTCCCCTCATAACTTTGAATGAGGAAAATGAATGGGAGAACGAGTAAGCCTTAGTCAGCCTCCCATGAAGGTTGAAAAGGGGCGAGATACTGATCACTCCATATTTTATACCTTTTTTCGGCATGTTTCCATGACGATTTGATCGCCCATATCGCATTTTTTACGATTATTTGACAATATTGCGATGCTTTTCACTATTTCTTGTTTTTGTCGAATTTCAAAAAATATGGAGCGATTTGGAGTGAAAATGAGATCAGAGGAGTTTCACGCACTTAAGAGTGTCGACCACGGCTCATTCGAGGACTTATCAGCGATAGAGGATGAGCAGAAGAAGAAGGAAATCAATAGGAGCGACGAGGAGGCGAGAAGAGGAAGAAATGGACTCAACAGCACACCACGCGACCGAATAGACCACTCACTCGGCCGAGTAAGAAGCCCTACTCGGCCGAACGGAACAGATACGCACACGATGTTTTTAGCGTATACTCGACCGAACAAAGGAAGCCCACTCGGCCGAGTGAGAAAGTTCACTCGCCCGAGTGGTACAGGAAAATCAGACAGAAAAGAGCCGAAGTTACTGGAAAATCTGAGGAAGCTCACTCGGCCGAACGTTATAGCTACTCGGCCGAGTGATGAAGTCCACTCAGCCGAGCCACCCCCGAAGACAGACTCTGAGAACCCCCGAAGTTACTGTTTTTCTGTAGTGTTTTTCACTCGGCCGAGTGACAAGGATCACTCGGCCGAGTGACCCTCTCCGCCTGCTGTTAGGGTTGCGAATTCTGAGCTGCGCAGGGGCAGTTTGGTCACGATTTTCTGGACGATTTTAGAGGGTATTTAAACCCTGTTTTTACCCTAGTTTAGGAGAGACTTGAACTACATTTTTAGACTTTCTTTTAGGATTTTGACGGCTACTCTTTTGTGAAATCTCAGCTGGAGATTATTGGCGTCAACATTGGTTTGTCTTTTCCTATTAAAAACTTAATTTTTATGCATTATTTCTCTTTTGCAATGAATTGTGCCATGATCATTGTTGTTATTTTTGAGATTTGCATGATGTTTAGTGAGTAGTGCCGTCGTCCTAGGGCATGTGGATGAACCCTATGGACCCTATCTCTGAATTGTGATGAATTTGTAGAATTGTTGCTAGAATTGATAATGGTTAGGTTGTGATCGATTGATTACGGATAGCTAGGGATTCATATCGATTGGGATATGCAAGAGATTGGATCCTAATTGATAGGAAGGCATAGATATTCGATTTAGGTTGACAATTGGATTTCTCTATATTTGGTTTGCAAGAGATTAGACCAAAGCTAGGATTTTTAATTGTAAATCTATACTACTATTCGTTTGCAAAAGATTGGCCGAATAAGACCTATCATAACCTAGGTTGTAGCTCGAGTTTGCACGAGAGTGGGCTCGAGATACGATTTAACAATGATGTCGTTCTTCACGCTAGTGGCTTAGGCTAGGGTTTGCACGAGAGTGGTCCCTATCCTAGGTTTGCTATAGACCGGCAATAGCGCGAGAGCGTGAGCTTGGTTCTACATTAAGTTGCGACTAGTTCACCTATATACAAACTTAGCAACAATGAAATTTATGATTCAAGGGCTGAGAGACGGTCCGTAGTGGGGATTTCTTATCCCTAGACGCTTTTATTATATTGATATTTTCTTGATACTTGAACGATTGTGACTATTACACCAAACTATTCTTTTTCTCTTGATAGCTAGGTGATTTGAATAAGACACGGTCATTTGTCCTCCCTGAGTTCGATACCTGCTCACCGCTACACCGTGCGCTTGCGGTAAGAATACAAGTCGTTTTTCGGGTATACATCCGGACGCGATCAGATACCCCCACAGTCGATCTCTCCTCAGAAACCCGGGGCGTTAGGGTCGGTTTGCCTTTAGACACTTCCCCCCCTAAAAAGCGGTCCCCTGTTGGCTCAATCGTGGGATAGGCCCCCGGTCGAGAATGGACAGTGCCTCCCCGACGAGCTATTCCTCTTACATACGGATCACTGATGGGCTACTCCTCTTACTGGAGGGACGGCCCACCTTCCACTCCTCGACTTCCCTAAGATAACTTGAGACAGGGGACTTAGGGGACCTACAGCGGACCGCTCCTCCCTTCCAGCACCCACCCTGCGACGATTTTCGCCACTGGGGAAGGCGTCGTCGCCCGCGTGACGACGGTCGAAATTGCCGGTTATGGGGCCGCCCTGCCAAATCACCCCACTGGGCATACAAGACTCCATTGGCCCGCCCTTCAACAGCATGCCTTCCACTCCTCGACCTCCCGTGGAGGCTACGCCACCATGACGCCTCTTGCTCCTCCTCTCCCAGGGTTTCTCTTCGAGTCGGAGATTTCCAGAAGAGATCAAGCAACCCATCATCATCGAGGAGGTGAAAGAGGACGTCATGAGTACTGGTAGAGAAGGAAGGCCACATCGAAAACCGGAGCTCGCTCATCCTGAGCAGCTTACAGTAAAGTGGAACGACACGCTAGCCCGCCTATAGAGGCCGTCACGCTCGTCCAAACACTGTCTAGCATCCTGTAAAAGATAATGAAAAGACCCTCCCTAGCGAGTTACCGAATTCAATCCATGTGGAAAAGTTTACTAGTCTACGATTTTCGCCTAACTCCGGGGCGAGCTTACGGAGCTCCGCCACCCAAACCGGAGAAGGGCACGGACCGAGCTACGTGCTCATCCTTCCCTAAAGAGCGACTTGTCATCTCCTACTGTCACTTTAGTTTTACTTGAATTATGCAGGGAAAACTCAGATACCAGATAAAAAAAATTTCCGTCTATTCAACATTCAAAATTTTACAGTACAAGCATGGGCCGACCTCACAAAACGAGGCCACCATCTGGTCGACCCTATCGCCCATCCAAAACAAACAAAAGGGGGGCTAGACTACTCTGGCTGGCGGCCGCTGCTCGGGGCACCATCCCTGTTGTCGGCCACCTGGGAGTTGCCCTCAATGTTGACGGACTTGCCTTCATCATCACCCTCTTCCCCCTCCTCGTCAGAGGCCTCCATCTTGTCAAAGTCCACCTCGACTGGAGGATAGAGGCTCCCTGCCCTTTCTTTGATTCGTCTAAGGCAGGCCTTTCAACCCTCAGCCTGGCCTTCCTCCAGGCATTTCTCCAGGCCCTCGCGCATCATATCCACAAAGGCGGGGATGACGATCGACTCCTGGTAGCCCCAAAATTCTTCGATTTTTTGGGTCAGCTCGTCCTTTCCAGCCTGCACTTGCGCCCCCAGGTCGGCCACCAGCGCTTTCTCTCGCTCCAACGTGCACTCCAGCTCTGTGATGCAAGCCACGACGGTGGTGGCCTTCGTCTTGTGGTCAGCCAGATGAGCCTCTAGCTGTTGGACCTCTGTCCTTAGCTTGACGCATTGGGCCCTCTCCTGCCCTAGTTGCTCTTCGACGTCCTTCTGTAGCCAGGCAAGCTCAACTGCTTTCCAGGCAACTGCAGCCTCGGCCTTGGTCTGGGCAGGCGCATGGCACCTAGTGGTGACCATCATGGCTACGGCCTGCACGATAAAACAGAGTGGGCCAGGCTATACCTTTAAAGGGGAGAGGGCCTAATCCAGTTCGGCCCACCTACCTGCATGGAGTGCCACACTGCAGAGCCACACAGCCGCTCCTGTCCGACAGCGGCCAAGCTCTCCTTGTCACGGTGCAGCTGGCAGATCTTGGCCAACCTTCCAGCTACCTCGGCCTCGTTAAAAATCGACTCGTTGGCCCCGACACGATAGGGCATCACATGTAGGGCCTCCTAAGGAAGAGCATCGATCTTGTCCTTCTTGAACTTGAAGGCAGCGAGCAAGGCTTCGTAGCTGGGATGGTCGGGCTTCTCCAAGGCAAACCATAGGCAACCATAGGGCCGTCGGTCCCCAATCGAGGGCCGAGTTACCGGACCTGACCCACTGGAGCTTTGAGGGGAGTCGGGGGTTTGGTCCGATCCGTAGCGACGATAGTCTTCGGGCTCGGTGGACGGGTTTCGGGGCTCCTTGCCCTGGGATCAGCGCACCCTTTGTCCCCGCCCACAAAATCGATAACATGGGGGCTGTACCTTGGGTGGCCCCTTTTGCCGGAGGACGAGCATCCCTCACCGTTCGAGGATCAGGGATGGACGGCTTCGCGGCTGGCTTCTTCCTCTTCGGTGCCCCAGACGCATGCCCCTTCCTCGCTGTTTCCTCCCCCCGGGTCTTTCATCACGCGGCCTCTTCTTGTCGGCCTTTCTCACCTGTTGGACCACCTGCTCCGAGTCCCTCCGCTTTAGTTCTTCAAGCGGTACGCTCATTGTTCGACTTGCAGAAGGAAGAAAGCTTAGAGTGAGTGCATTAGGTGCAACGACCACAAAGCTCACGTTACCTTCGAGCCAAATGTGCTGAACTATCATCTCCTTACTGGCTAGCATGCCGTACTCCTGGCCCTCTTCAGGGATCGCCATCAGAATCCTGGCCTGCTCCACCTCGTCATCACTCAGGTGGACCCCTCTCTTCGCCTCGGGGTTCAGAGCGCCCCAGTTCGATCTCAGCGCCAAGTCAGGCGGCGTCGAGACGAACACAAACTGCTCCCTCCACCATTTAATCTTGCCAGGCAAGCCTCAAACGAGGGGGTGACTCTTCTTCGCTGATAGGTAATAGTACGACCTTAGCCTCTTTAACGCAAAGAAGTGGCAGAAGAGGGACATGGACGGGCTGACGTTGTTGCTCACACATAGAACTAGGAAGCTGACGATCGCGCTGATGGAGTTCGGCATTACCTGGAACATCGGCAGCTCCAAGAAGTTCATAATTTCTAGTACTAGCGGATGAAGGGGGAAGCGCAACCCCTGCTGGAAGCAGGCTACGTATACCCCGACCTCATAATCCCTCGCGAAGCACACCCTCTCCGACACGGTTGGCAGACAGACTGAGTAGGGCGGACTAATATACCATGCGCAGATGTCAGAGATGAATGTCTTCACCGCCGACACCGTACTCAAGATCTCGACGGGTACTTCTCCAGCCTCGAGAACTGTAACATTGGCCCGTGTCGCGGGCTTCGTCATCCGAGCTATGGGCCCCTTCCCCTTCTGCGGGTCCCTTTGAACCTCCGGGGGCGAGTCCACCGATTGCTCACCGCCCGCAGTCTAACTCTAATTCTCTGATGACCTCTCCTCCGAGCTCTGCACCGAATCCGCGGCGGAGATTTCTACCTCTGCCTGGCTCCAACCCCCTTCTCCACCTCCCCCGACATCGACAAACGGGCAGAAGACATCGACGAAGACATCGAGAAAGAAGAGATTCAATACCTGTATGATTGAAGCAGCTACGATGGCAGTGCCATGATGACAGCTCGATCTCCGACAGCAACTTCAGCGGCGACAGTACAACCTCCAGTGAATGCAAGTACTCGTGGAATTGCGAAAGCGAGAAACCCTCACTCGCCTCCACTCAGCCCTATTTATAACACCCTCTGAGCAATCACGACCACAGACGATCAGCCACGCATCGAAGATCCGAGCTTGGTGATGCCTCAATCCACGCCTGGTGACGCCTCAATCCACGCCTCATGACGCCTCGAAAATCCACGCCGACGCTTCGACTGACAGCCTTTTCTGACGCTTCGATCTGATGCCTCGACTGATAGCCGCAATCACGTCCACCATGTGTCACCCTTCGAATTGGTCAGGACGCTTCGGTTTCCTCCCGCTTCCTATTCGAAATGATTGCGTCGAATCGGGAAGCGGGTTGTTCAAAAAAAAATACTCCCGCCTTTTCTCTCACTCGGGCCAAGGACCGGTCCCACCACCACTAAGGCGCACCGAGAAACAAGGCAGCCGCAAACCGACGGACAAGGCCGAACTACCACACCGGCCATAAGCGAGCACATCCGGGCATAATACCTCGACTCGCACTGTCCTATCTACCTCCGCGGTCTCCCAGGGCTCGCCCTTATGCCCGAGCGGGACCTACTATGTCTCAACATTCTACTCCCTACGGCTCAGCGCTCATCGACAAAAGAATGTTGGGGCATTCATACCCTTGCAAGAACATCATCCGCACAACCAACTAGGAGAACAAGAAGTAAGGAAAACAAGAACACTTCATTTTATTTAACCTTTCTACAACACAGAGCTCGTCTAGAATACAATTCGACATCAGGCTCGGCCAATGGCCGACCGTACAAAATCTTCCTACACTAAGATCGCCTCGACTTCATCGCCTCACCCTCACCCTCCTCCTTTCCTTCCCCTGCCAAGGGCACGTCAAGCTTGGGGAAATCAACCTTGAGCAAGGGGTGCAAGTTTGCCAGTCGGGCCTTCATCTTCTCCATCTCTTGGAAGACGCCTGCCTCCCTCACCTCCTTCAGCAACGGGATGAGCTCCTCGTCTTGGTAGCAGCGGACGGCAGCCTCAATCATGCCCTGATCGACCTTCCCCTTCCCCTCTAGCTGCTTCCTCAGGATAGCTTTCTCCTTCTTCTCTGCCTCGATCACCTGCTTCAGCTCAGCTATCTTGTCCTGCTGAACATCGATCACCCTCTTTGCTAGCCACCTGCTCGACGTCCCTCTTTAGGAGATCATCCCGCCTACCCTCTTCCTCCTGAAGACGACAGGCGAGCACAGCCCCCTTCCCTCTTCTTCCTTTAGCTGATAGGCGAGCCTAGCTCCCTGCGCCTCTAAATACTCGGTCCGCGCCACATCAAGGTCACAGAGCCTAATGACCCGCTCCAGGTCCGCATCCCTCTCCCGCAATTTTATCCGCGCTTCTCGAAGCTCGACCTTCGCCCGATCAAGGGAAGCCTGGATCACGGCCACCGGGGTGTGGTGGTGTAAGGCCACCATCGCAGACACCGCCTAAAAAGAAATCGGGACACAGTTAGACAGGCAAGCGAGAAACCCAGAAGGCGAGGTAAGGAGTTCAACCCACCTGCATAATATGCTAGATCGAGGAGGCGCACAGTCGCTCGTGCCAACGTTGGTCAGGGACTCACGGTCCCACGTCAGCATGATATTCTTTACCAGGCAGCTGCCACTCCGGCATCTTCGAACACCGACTCCTCATAGCCTATCCGGTAGGTCGCTGATGAAGACCCTCACTTGGAAGGGCCATGATCCCAGCCCTTGTTGACTTGAAGTGGGCGAGCGCTCGCTCGCAACTCGGGTGCGCCTTCCTTCCCATCTCCCATCAGGAATCCCGTAAGGCCACTTCTCGATAGGAGGCTGCCTGCGAGGCTTGTTCAAGGTCGGCATCCGCGTAGAGGCCGTGCTGACCCCTCCCTGGTCAGACGAACCCACCGGTACGGCCCCGCTAGTCCGCTGGGGAGGAACACCTGATTCGGACGTCCGTCGCCTCCGGTTCGCCTCCTCCGCAACCGGGACCTCGGTGCTTTGTTTTCAGGCTACCACCTTTGCTGGCCCTCCCTCGTCCATCGCCCTCTTACCCTTATCCAGAGGTTCAGACTTTTTCGCAACCGACACGCCAGCCGCCCTCAGCACTTCCTCCAGCGAGAGCATCGCGTCTTCACCTTCAAATGAAAGAGAGATTATGGTAAGCCTACATGAGAGCTCGCCTGAGTCAAAGTACATTGGGGCCAAAAATCTTGGGCGAGCCGATCGTCCTGTATCGAACTCGCCAGTTGGCGGTCCGTCGCTGGTAGTTCCGCCAAAATTTGAGCAGTCGCCAAGTTTTCGCCTGTCAATGCCACCTTCTTGTTCACTAAAGGGTTTAATCCCCCCAGTTCGACATCAATACCACACTGGCCAGCATCGTGACGAAAACAAAACTCTCCATCCACTCCCCTACATCGACCGACACCCCGATAATTAGTTCATGTCCCTTCATCGCATAGACACGGTAGTACATCACCCTCTTCCTCACTACAAAGAAATGCTGGAACAGCGTCAGGGATGGGCTCAAGGAGCTGGTGAGGCATATGACAATGAATCCGACCAGCAAACCGAAGGAGCAGGGCCCCAGTACGAAGATCGGCAGCTCCAGGAAGTTCAAAAGATGGAGAAGGTGAGGATTGATCGGGAAGCGGAGACCTAACTCGAAGGACCGAGTGTAAACCCCAACTTCGTTGTCACCGGGCCAGCATACCCCCTCATCGGGCCTAGGGAGGCGCACTTCACATGGTGGATGGGCAAACCACACCCGAATCTCTCTAACGTTAGCCTTGTCCGACCTACACCGGACGGCCGTAATCGTCCTCGGCATGTCAGTTCGCCACATCCTCTGCTTCTGTGACCTTCGCATCCACAGCAACCTTTCTTCTTCCACCGACTCTTCCTATACTACCCAACTACCCCCTCCGAACTCAAAACGAGAAGCCATCGATCGAGAAGATCAAGAAATTACCTAGCAGAGTAGCCGAGCTAAAGATACGATCGAAAGCGGATCTCCGGTGAGGGAAACGGCAGCAACGTCGGCGAATGACGAACGGAAACTGGAAAACATGAAGGGAAGTTGAAATCGGGAGAAGCTCTTGATCGATCCCCTTCCTCCCGTACTTATAGCAAGCTACAGGCCATCCCGACCGTTGACGCGTCGCCACGCGATGCCCATCCGAGCCTCACTGACGCCTTGACTGGCGCGACAGTCACTTCTGCCACGCGTCATATGCTCAGTGGCAGAGACGCTTTGATTTTCTCCTGCCCTTTCAAATCATAATAATGGCTAGTAGGGCGAGTTCTCCAAGACCGCCGCCGCCTCCGAGCACGACACAAAACCCAAGCTGCCTTTGTCGAGAGAGAGATGGTGTGTCATCTGAGCCAAGCTGGGTTTCCGCCTCGAACCTGAATGACGAGGGCAATTGTTACGACCTAAAGGTCGTGATAGTCCGACCCACCATCCAAGCTTGCCGGATACCTGGCCAGCTCGCCCCTCCTTCATGAAGGCCACCTAGACCAGCGGCCGGGTGCTCTTTGCCCCTCTTCGTAGGCCGCTCGCTCGTTCCCCCGGGTCCGCTAGGCGCCTGTCGATCCTGAAGTCCAACACGACTAGGGGAAGGGAGCACTCTACCTCGGCTAGTGGGAAGGGCACACTCTGCCTCGATCGGTGGATAGGATGCACTCCGCTACGATCCCTGCCAGTTGCATGCTCGCTCCCCTCCGAGCTCGTCGGGCGTAGCTCACAAGGCATACGACCGGGTCACTCGTCACTAATCAGGAGCGACCCAGTGACTCATCTGTGGCCTCGCTCCTCAAACACACTCCGATGACTCTTTGGCACATCGGACACGACAAACAACCTAGTACAAGGACGCTAAAGACACCTCTGCCGCTCGACAACATGACAAAGTACCCCCTGGCTGCTGCGCCCCCTGACTCTTGGTGCTTTCAGCTCTGACACCCTGACAAAAGCACCCCTGGCCGTTGCACCGTCTGACAAAAGCATGGCTGACATGCCAGATCCTGACATCCTCATCCGAAGCTTCCACTGACAGGTAAGCCAGCTCAACACGTCGAGTCAGCACGCCAGGTCAGCCTCACCTAACCACCTCCATCAAGTATAAATACCCATACGCCTCCACCAGGGCTGGGGGTTGGCAAATTAACTCAGAGTCTCATTACTCACACACAAGAGCAAAGGTCTTCCGTATCTTTGTTCTTCCACAACTGATAGCTCGTCACGTAAGGTCGACTCACTCTTAGTCTGACCTGCATGCCTAGCCCCCGCTTTTAAGCCATAATACTAACTTTGGCATCGGAGAGGCTAAGGGTTGGACCCCAACCCGGCCTTTCTGACAAGCTGCTCCTTATACAGGTGAGCTCGTCTTTAGAAGCCGCGCTCAACTCCCACCTCCGACAGTGCGGTTGTGGGGCAGAGTCCTCGCAGAATCAGTCCCGTGGTCGGCCTTCGTAGTGCGCTCAGCCTCGTCACTACACTCATTACCTGTCAAATAGCCTACCCTAATCACATCCAAATCCTAACCACCGTGCCCTTGGTTCCCCTTAATACAAATTCATTATACGCGAGTTTCACCCCGCAACAATATATATGCTACACTGTCATTTATTAAGCCCGTTGTAAGTGATCTCATTAATTTGGTTAAGTGGGATTAATTGAGTCGATTAGGTTGTGGGTCTTTATGTATAGAGACAAATGGGCTTCAATTCGTTGATGGGCCGAATTAGAAACCCTAGGGCTAAGGAGGCTAGCCTATTTATATGGTGGTCATGATCCCCGGAACACACGAACAAAGGAGCCGTCTTTTCTACGTCCTGTCACTAGAAGAGAAACCGTGAGAAGGGCAAATGAATTCTCCAACGGTTGATTCGTATGGATCTAGAAGATCGTCTGTTGCGTCATCCAGATCGTCGTCATAGATTCAGGTACGATTCCTAAACAGAGGATGTAAAGTTTTAAGATTCAGCATGGCTACATCTAGGTCTGTATGTTTAGGTTTGTATACATATCTAGATCTTTAGTTTTATCAAGTGGTATCAGAGCCTACATGTCTGGATCTTATGATTTTGCCTGCTCAAGCATAGATCTGATAAAAATAGGATTTTTAATCTATTTGGATTCAGATCTGGATGTTTTATATGTGTTTTAATCTATTTTCCTGTTTTAAAAAACATCAAACCCTAGATCGGGGGCGGCCCACCGGTTGCCGCCCGACACAGATCAAGAGGGGGCAGCTCTGTCGCCCTCGTCAGGAAGATTGGCACCGGTGAACTGTCGGCACCTGACGTGGTGAGGAGGGGTGGCCTAGCCGCCTCTGTCAGGAAAACAGGTGCCCTCCGGTGCCTGCTGCAGGAAAAGAGGGGTGGCACCCCACTGCCCCCGTCGAGGAAAAAGCAGGTGCTTTGCGCCTGCCACAGATCAGGGAGGGGCGGCGCCCTGCCGCCCCAGTCGGAGATTAGAAGGGGACGGCAGTCAGCCGCACCCTGTCGGTAGATGGGAAGGGGCGGCTTTACCGCCCCCTTGTTGGGAAAGGTAGGCGCCCCGACGCCTGCTTCAGGTGAGAAAGGGGGTGGCCCAACCGCCCCGTCGGAGGACCTGGCGCCCGCCCTTGCTGGCGCCCGGCGCAAGGGAGGGGAGCGGCGGCGGCCACCCCCCAGGATGCCCACCTGCTAGGGTTTGAAACCTTAGCATGCCTTGGGCCAAAAATTAGGCCCAAACAGTTTTTTTAAAAAAATTAAAAATCAGTAAATAGGCTGGTATTTTTGGGCCTCTTTTGGCTATTGCACAATATTGGGCTTATTTTGAGTTATTTGGTCATTTTGAACCCTATTTTAGGGCTATTTAAATTCTTTTAAGCAGTCTTTGGTTATATTAATGCACCAATAATAAGAGGAGATAAATGGCCATCTAATATATGTTTCCTCGTACGTTTTATTAGTGTGTTAAATTTGAATTATTTCATTTAAATTCTTTTAGGCATATTTTATTTATACGTTCGAAATAATTCTAAGTAATACGAAACCCCACCAAATGGGCTCTACTTTAAAGATTATTGTTATTTTGGAATGTAAACGGTTATATACATACGTTATATGATTGGGTGCCTAAATGAATTTTAAATTGGATTGAAGGAGTAAATAAAAGGTTTTAACATAGATTTCTTCTCAAGGATAAACTTAGTATTAATTGTGCTAAAATAAATTCAAAATTTTCTTTTTTTTGAAATGACTTGGTGTAATCATCATCTCGCCAAAGTGGGCTCTGTTACTTTGCATTAATTTATTTCATAAATATAAAAGGAATTTTGTGTGTGCATAATTTCATATGAATGTTAAATCGGTCCAAAGGAAGATTAGCATTCTATATTATTTTATGCGTACTTGTGATAAGTGATGATTATTGAGTCTTATGCATGCAAAATTTAATTCGGCCCAAAGGAAGATTTATTTTTTGACATGTTTATTATTGTCTTTATTTGATTGCTGCGACAAGATGTCATTCACTAGTTAATAGATTATCCAAGGATAAATATTAAGCTAGTACATGATATCTTGAGATGGGAACATACAATTTTGAATTTTGAATTTTGAATTTTGCTTCAAAATTAATACTTATGTGAGCATGTTTGTCTATATTTATTGTCCTATTTTTCAGCTGCTACTCCTGCTAATATAACTGCTAGCTTGAACTCAATTCCGGTGCTGAATGGCTCTAATTTTAAATCCTAGAAAGAGAACTTACTCGTAGTTTTGGGGATACTAGATCTAGACCTTGTGATTAGAATAGACTGTCCCATACACACTACGGATAAGAGTACCTCCGAGGAAAAGAGGGAGTATGAAAAGTGGGAAAAGTCTAATCGCATTTGTGTCATGATCATGAAAAGAGCCATCCCAGAAGATTTTCGGGGCTCTACGTCTGATACGATTACTACAGCAAAAGGTTACTGACGTATGTCTATATTTTATATATTCACGCACGTCTTCTTTGTGTTTTTCCGTTATTTTCCGCCGCCCCGTATCCATTTTCTTGTGTTTTCTAGTTTTCTTTCACTTCTACGTGTTTTTGTGTGTTTGCAGGAGATTGCCAGTGTAGGAGACACATAACGAAGATATCAGAAGTCCCCGGAGCAACTGGAGGAGTCACGCCCGATCCAGGGGGGCCAAACGACGAAGATTGCCATCTTTCAGCCCCCACCCGATCGGTTGGACACTGCCAACCGATCGGGTGATGCACGTGTGTCCGACCCGGACGCAAGCTGAAGCGAAGTGCAGCATCAACCGACCGGTTTACCGACCGGTTGAACACATCAGAGTTCTCAGGAATTTGGAGCTGAATTCCAACCGATCGGGTGACATCTCACCCGATCGGTTCACCTGTAGCCGATTCTTCCAAAAGACGACCCGGAGAGCTCAACCGACGGTTCGCTGACCATGTGAAGTCGACAGAAGCCTCTGTTCTTTGGGCCGATAATTCCAACCGATCGGTTGATTACTCAACCGATCGGTTCACCTGATGACCGTATCTCCTCAAACGACGACCCGCTTGCTTCACCCGATCGTTCCAAGCGTCCGGTTGAAGTTTCTGAAGACCGCAGCCGAAGAATCAAGAGCTCACCCGATCGGTTGATACTTCAATCGATCGGGTGAAGTCGTTTTCTATATATTTGCCTAGGTTTTCAGAAAACGCAGCTTGTGTATTTTTCTGTCATTTTCTCCATTTGTGACGGCTGGAATTTTATTGTTATCTGTAAGTTCTCTGATCTTTGTCAAACTTTAATATAGTCTTAATAGCATTACTACTGCCTCGTTTCAATTTCCTGATCATGATTTTTACGGTTGATTTTCATTTAGATTGCTTTTTAGTTATAATGTGTGAGTAGTTCCCAAATCTGGGATTTTGGTGGAAACCCCTTAGTGGGTTCTCCCTAATGCATCCATAGGACTAGGATTTTGATAGGGATTAGGAATTTATTGGTTACGTGGGGTGTTTCATTGTCATCGGCGGGAAAAAGACCGCCTTTGACCATTGGGCCAAGGGGGAGTAAACTTGGCGGTTGACTCCCTAGCCATAGCTCACGCCCTTAGCGTAGACATCGAATCCTAGCGCATGGAAATGGCATGATGAGATGTTGGGAGTTATCGTTGTGAGCTTAGTGCTCCCGGATTCGATCAGTGTTAATGGACATGGGAATGCCCACTGACCGAACCCGGGTAGTCCGACGTATCATCCTGGGCACCGACTGGAATATTGGGCCCATGGGACTCTGGTATCACTTTTAGAGGCAACGTCTCACCACTAAATCCTAATTCCGATCGTTGTCCTATCCACCGGTCGTAATAGTGAGAACACATGATAGGGTGGAAACTGAAGTCATAGGTTTCCTTTTATATTGTTTATCCCTCGTATCTTTATTCCGTGACAAACCATCAATCGATTCGGGCTAGCTCACCCATAGGGTGAACCAGTTCCTCTCTGACACAAGCATAACCATGCCTCCCTGTGTTCGACCCCCAAGCCAAACTACAACACCGTTCGCTTGCGGTATAAATATTTAAATCTGGTATCCTCAATCACATTGCACACTTGCATGCTCACAAATAGGGATGTCAAGCTTTATGGTGCCGTTGCCGGAGAGGCAACGTGCTTGTTATTTTAGGACCCATTGAACCATTGAGTCTAGCTCATATCCCTATCTCGCGATAATTTTTGCATTCTACACTTTTTGATTTTACTTGGACATATTGTAAATATTAGTTGTATAGAATTGGTAGACTGAGTCGCCATACTGCCATCGCTACTCCTCACCTCCCATTCATGCAACACGTGCTTTTGACGTGTTTTCTATTCGTGCAGTTCTCTCTCTCCTTTTCTTACAGGTTTCCTGCTCCATGACAAGGATGTTGTGTGCCGTTTCGGGCGATATTTGGGATCATTCACACCACGTCTGCTGTTTGGCACAGAGTTTGGCAGAATCCCTAAGTGCTTCGAACATCCTATCCCTTCTGTCTGCTGCTGTGGAAAATCAGAGGAGGTATCATGATATGCAGCAGCATCCAGTCACGATAACTCTCCTTCCTCCAGATGAAGTGGCGTATATTGACGTGCCCAGTTTCGAATTTAGTGGGGAAGAATTGTTCACATATGGGGAGTTTTGTCAGGAGAACTGTCAGGCAGAGTCTGTCGAGTACGTTGAACAGGAATCGATCTATTCCTTGCAGACTTCTATAGAGCATCCTAGATCTTGGGACAATGAAGAAGCTGGAAGCAGTGGTGAGGAACCATCGACTATTGAAACCTGTTTTCGCGTTGAAGCCTTCTTCCCGGATGATTATTATGAGCTTGAGAAAGACACAATGCCTTCCTCTGTTATCCCCTCGTTACCTTGCGAGGCTTTGCCATGAGAAACCACGGTTGGGAGTGAAGTTCCGGATGCTAGCTTTCAGGAGATCTACGAAGAAGTCCTTTCACTGGAGGATGCTCAGCTCGAGAAATATGTGTCGGGATCCCATGAGGTTGAGATGAAAGAGTTGCCTCCGGGACTGAAGTATGAATATTTGGGGGAGGATTTGACGCTGCCGGTCATAGTGAACTCCTCGCTGCCTGAAGACCAGATGACCAAACTTCTTGGTGTTTTGAAAAGGTTTAAGAGTGTTTTCGGATATGCAATCGAAGACTTGAAGGGAGTGAGCTGGGGGATTTGCTCACATAGGATACTGCTTGAAGATGAGCAAGCCTCCTTAATTGAGCCGCAACGAAGACTGAATCCCATCATGATGGAGGTGGTCAAGAAGGAGATTGTTAGACTTCTACATGCCGGTATCATATACCTTATATACGACAGTCGCTGGTTAGCCCGGTGCACGTTGTACCCAAGAAAGGAGGAATGACGGGGATTCGCAACGAGAAAAACGAGCTCATACCCACAAGGACCGTCACGGCGTACCGGATGTGCATCGACTACAGGAAGCTGAACAAGGTCACAAGGAAGGAACACTATCCTCTTCCTTTCATTGATCAGATGCTCGAGAGGCTGGCAAAGCATAACTACTTCTGCTTTATGGACAGGTACTCCAGTTTTCTTCAAATCCCCATCCATATTTATGACCAGGAGAAGACAACTTTTACTTGTCCATTTGGGACATATGCTTACAGGAGAATGCCGTTTGGGCTTTGCAACGCCCCGGCTACATTCCAAAGATTAATGTCCGCAATCTTCTCCGACTACTCCCAGGATATCATGGAGGTTTTCATGGACGATTTTTCCGTCTATGGAACAGAGTTTGACTCATGCCTACGCAATCTAACTAAAGTCCTGGAGAGGTGTCAAGATAAGGGTCTAGTTCTGAACTGGGAAAAATGCCATTTCATGGTCCAAGAAGGAGTTGTACTGGGACACATCATTTCTTCAAGGGGGATCGAGGAAGACAAGGCAAAAGTAGAGGTGATTGAAAAGCTTCCGCCTCCACTCAATCTTCGAGGGGTCCGTGGTTTTTTAGGGCACGCGGGATTCTACCGCCGCTTCATAAAAGACTTCTCCAAGATTTCCAGGCTGTTGACTCAACTCCTTGTGAAGGATGCACCTTTTGTCTTCAACGACGCATGTATGGAAGCCTTCCGTCTTCTGAAGCAAGCCTTGATTTTTGCACCCGTGATTCAGCCGTCAGACTGGAATCTACCTTTCGAGTTAATGTGCGATGCTAGCGATTATGCCGTTGGAGCCGTCTTGGGGCAGAGGAAGGATAAAAATCTACATGTTTTATACTATACGAGCAAGACCCTTGACATTGCCCAAAGAAACTATACGACCACAGAGAAAGAATTGCTAGCAGTCATCTACGCCATGGACAAGTTCCGGTAGTATCTCGTTGGTGCCAAGGTAATCGTTCACACGGATCACGCGGCTCTCAAATACCTATTGAGCAAGAAGGAGGCTAAGCCGCGGCTCATTAGGTGGATTCTCCTCCTCCAGGAATTCGACCTGGAGATCAAAGACAAGAAGGGGGCAGAGAATGTCGTTGCCGATCACTTGTCCAGAATGCCTACTCTCAATTTGAATGCTACTCCGGTTGACGACTCGCTCCCTGACGAGCATCTCTTCTCCATCTCTTCTGCTTGGACTCCTTGGTACGCCGACATCGCAAATTATCTGACATGTGCCATCGTCCCCCACAACGTGAGCTATCAGCAGAAGAAGAAATTCTTTCACGAGGTCCGTAAATTTTATTGGGATGACCCTCATTTGTACAAGACCTGTAATGATGGGGTGATACGAAGGTGCATTCCTGAAACTGAGGCGACCTCCATAATTTCCCATTGCCATGATCAGCAGTGTGGAGGACATGCGAGCGCTTATAAGACGACTGCAAAAATCCTCCAGAGTGGATTCTATTGGCCGACCCTCTTTAAGGACACCCACGCTTATGTCCATGCTTGCGACAAATGCCAAGGGACGTGAAACATCTTCAAGAGGAACGAGATGCCTCAGCACTACATTTTAGAGGTCGAGATCTTCGATGTGTGGGGAGTCGACTTCATGGGACCGTTCCCCTTGTCCTCTGGAAATCAGTATATCTTGGTAGCCATGGACTACGTGTCGAAGTGGGTAGAAGCGATAGCCAGTCCTACTAATGATTCTCGGGTGGTCGCCATGTTCTTTAAAAACAACATCTTCCCGTGGTTCGGCGTGCCTCAAGTTTTAATCAGTGACGGAGGGAGCCACTTTATAGAGAAGAAATTCGAAGCTCTCTTGAATAAGTACGGGCTACAACACCGAATCGGATGTGCCTATCACCCGCAGACTAGCTGCCATGTGAAAGTTTCTAACAGGGAGATCAAGAGCATACTGGAGAAGACGGTGGCCAACTCTAGGAAGGATTGGTCATCAAAACTTTCTGACGCGCTCTGGGCTTACAGGACGGCGTTCAAGACTCCGATCAGCACAACTCCCTACCGGCTTGTCTACGGGAAGGCATGCCATCTACCCGTGAAATTGGAACACAAGGCATTTTGGGCAATCAAGAACCTAAATTTTGAGGCCAAGGAGGTTGGAGGCCACCGACAGCTACAACTTCACGAGCTCGACAAGATCCGGCTCAATGCTTATGAAAATGTCCGGATCTACAAGGAGAAGTTGAAGCGGTGGCACGATAAGCGCATCCTGAAGAGGGAATTCAAGGAAGGAGACTTAGTTCTCCTATTCAACTCGAGGCTGAAGCTTTTTCCTGGAAAGCTCAAGTCAAGGTGGTCGGGACCCTTCCGTGTCACGAAGGTCTTCCCGCACAGAGCTATTGAGATAACGGGAATAGATGAGCCATTCAAAGTCAACGGGCAGCACCTAAAATATTATGCGGTAAGAGAACCAGCATTCTCTCCGGTCGGAATCTCAACGAACGATGACTTGTCTTCAAACCCTCTGGATCCGAATTGACCACTAAATGAGGCGTCGAGCAAACGACGTCAAACAAAAGCGCTTCATGGGAGGTAACCCATGTTCTAAACCCTCATCTTTGTTTTTAGGATTATTTTTAGGTTTATTTCTCTTATTTGGTTGAATAAATTTAGCAACAGAAACTTTCGTCGAGAGACTTAGGCTATTTGTGGACTTTTGCAGGAAACAAGCCCCCAACCGATCGGTTGATCACTCAATCGATCGGGTGGGACGTATCATACAATGGCCTATATCTGTTCTTCAGCGAACTGGTTGGGTGGATCAAGCAGAGACCGGGTGGCAGATCGTGTGAGAAGAGCTGAACTCTCGGATTTTTTGGGATTTAAGTCAACCGATCGGTTGATAGAAGCGGTGGTCGTGTGGCCATCCGGGTGAAAAGCACAGTGATCTCAGGAAAATTTGGGAAGCGGTCAACCGATCGGGTGAAAACTCACCCAATCGGTTCACCTGTAGCCGTTGACCGACAGAAGATTTTCGAAACTTACCCAACCGATCGGGTGAACCCTTACCCGATCGGTTCGCTTTCGCCCCTATACATACTCCCCCTCACCCGGCCTTATTCACCCGACCCCCCACATTTCCGTTCGCATGTCTCCCCTCTCTCCATCTTCCAAATTGATCTCCTCCAGCAACCCCTCCACCCCTAAATCCACACCCTAACTCATTCCCATACTCCCCCACCATCAACACCCTTCCCATCAACAACATTCACTCGCCAAACGTCCAAACCCTAACCCTAGCCCCCAAATTTTCGAAAATTTCAATTCTTGTCGGATCAGCGAGTGGTGGCTTCCCAAATCGCTTTCTCATACCGCGTGGGGTCTTTCGGGTGCTTGATCTTACAACATTGATGGGTAACCTCTTTCCACTCTTCACATTTCTTTCAGTTATATGCAATATCTTAAATTTGTGTCTACACACTTCATATGCTTCATCATCTTCATAGACACCATATCCCACTTTATCATTCTTCCCCCCACGCCGTCACCATGTCTAGGAAGGGAAAGGAGAATGCCTCATCGTCACGCAGACATCCCCTATACGGCCCTTTTTCCCCTTCTTTCCTTGGCATCAACCCTTCTTCTGAAGAGAAATCCGATCGTTTGCAAGCCTTTCTTCATCGCCCAATGCGACCTACTCTTTTCGCCGATTCCCCCATTCTTGAATCTCTTGGACTCTTTCGGGGCGTCAGCGCACTTTTTCGCTTCATAGGTTGTGATTTCCTTCTGCGAACCCACGCCCATACACACAAGAATCTCACACTTGAGTTCCTCAGTTCTCTCGAGGTGTCCGATTGTGGTTTCACCTTCTGCACCTTTAATTACGATTTTACCATGAGTTTCACCGATCTTAACAATATTCTGAATTTCCCTCACCCCGATCGTCATGTTGAATGCTCAACTCATGATCGGTCTGACATCTTCTCTTACTTTCTAGCTGATGGTGTTTGGCAACGGTTCACCCGATATACCACCTTTCCATCGATAGCTCTTGCCTCCTACATCATACACATATGCTACCGCTTTGCCCATTGCTTCCTTGCCAACACCATTTTCGATCGCATTGATGTATCCGCGGTGTCCAGGGATGAGCTCCTCTTTCTTTATGCCATGTCCCATGACAGGATTCATGGCAATATCCCATTACCCATAAACACCGCTCATTGGATCATCCACGAGATCTTATCTGTTAGCCGCGCAATTTCTGGCTCTATCTGCTGTGGTGGGATGATTACTCTTATTGTCAGTTGTGTTTTGAGGCTCCCGCTCGACCTCCCTATTGTACCGGGATGTAGCCGTATCGATCGCGACTACTTAATCGCTATCGGTATGCTTACTCCTTTTGGTGAGGAGCATGCAGTCTACCTCTATAGCCCTGCCAACTCCCCATTTGCGATCCTCCAAACCTCATCTCCTGAGCGCCTCTCCATTCGTATTTCACATCTACCATGGGAGTTCTACCCAGATCCTTGGTATGCCTCACTCGTACATTTCCCACCCTTGGACCCCCCCGGATTGGCACCCGTGTGTCGGTTCACCCGGTGCAATCATTATCCACCATGATCCTCCAATTAATCTCGATCCACCGGTTCTCCTACCCGTTGACCCCCCTACTCCTGTCGGCACACCCTCTCTTTCGTCCTCCGAAGATTCCTTCCTCCACTATTCACCACCCTCCTCGCCATCTCCCTACCATTCTACCGACAGCGACTCCGATTGATCTTCCCCCTAGCATATTTCTGCATTATAATGATCATATCATATCGCTAGCATTGTCATGTCTAGCTTGGGGGAAGTCATTTTTTCTGTGTGTTGTCGTGTGATGTTTTGATGTGTGCTTGTTTATATATGTCGTGTGGTGTGATTTTCTATCTTTTATTTTCTGTTTATATGTCATGTGGTGTGATTTCCTTTATTTTTCAGTTTCGTATGTGTGTTTTTCTTGTTTTTCATTTCTCTTTGAGTCGGTGCGTATCCCCCCCCATTTTCATTACCCTCTCGTATTTACTTCTATTGCATTGAGGGTAATGCAAGTTTCAGCTTGGGGGAGTCGCACTTCGTGCGTCATTTGTGTCTTTTTCTTTGTTTTTGAGTCGTTTTCTTCGTGTGTTTCCTTTTTTTCTTTTCTTCTTTTTATCTCTTTCTCCTAGAGATGACCCCATATGATGAATTGCCACTAAATCACACACACACACCTAGCATGGCTTCGATTTTCACTTTCACTAACCCTAGGAAGCCGAGTCCTCTTGCATTTCATGCATCGTGGGTCCACTTAGCTTTTATGTGAGTCGTGTGTCGTGACTAGCTTATAGTGTGCTTCTACTTTGTGATTTTGATTTATATACATGTCCTGGGATGACCCCTAGATTATCATGCTTCGATTTGAATATGCGGTATTTGCTTCTCCTGTCAGCTTCTATATGCATGAATATATATATATATATATATATCGTATGCTTCATTTCGCATGTGTCGGGATTCCACAATTAGGACTAGGATAACCCATTTAGCCTATGATCTGATTAGCGAAAAAATCTCCTTTGCCCAAGTGTTTAGAATCACATTTCTTTTTTATTTTACTTGGTGCAAATCCCCTCGTCGTGTACCGTTCTCCCACTTCGGAGAGTACACACATGTATATACCCCAAAATCCAAAAATCAAAAATAAAAAAAAAGAGAAAAGAAAAACCCAAAAAGAAAAGAAAAGAGAAAAGAAAGAAAAAAAATGTATAGCCAAAAATTCAAAAAAATATATATATGTCCAAAACCCAAAAAAAATTCCAGTGTGAATATTTTCCCACCTACCGAGAATAAAGGGAAGGCGAGAGTTTGCACCGAGTGTTCTTCTCCACATCATCTCAACCCCCATCATTTTCGAAAACACTTGGAATAGGGACTTTCTAGCTATTATCTAGGCGATAGTGTGGTGATTTCCTAGTCCCTAGCTGTGGAGTCCCTGACACATGATACGCTTCGATTCTTACTTTCTTCTCATGCATGCTTGAGCTACTATTCACCGCTCATTTCAAATCGAATCGATATTTGGGTCTTTTCTTGGATTTGCGTATATGGAGCTTATTGCACAATGTATATAGTGACACCGTCTGATAGCACACGACCACACTCACTCGTGCTTCACCGCGTGGGCCTACGACACTTGTTTGGACTCGTTTTCTTTGGTTTAGCGTTGTGATTTGTCGCTTGCTTGCTAGGTGTGGCGTTTTTGATTTTGTCGGCCCTGACGGGCGATTTAGGATTTGATTTCTCTTTCTTTCTCTTTTTCTCTATTTTCTCCCTCCGAGCTCCTACTCTCACTCGTCTTCCTCAAGGACGAGGAAGGGTTCAGCTTGGGGGATGTTAACGTGTGTCTATATTTTATATATTCACGCACGTCTTCTTTGTGTTTTTCTGTTATTTTCTGCCGCCCCGTATCAATTTTCTTGTGTTTTCTAGTTTTCTTTCACTTCTCCATGTTTTCGTGTGTTTGCAGGAGATTGCCAGCGTAGGGGACACATAACAAAGATATCATAAGTCCCCGGAGCAATGGGAGGAGTCACGCGCGATCCAGGGGGGCCAAACGACGAAGATTGCCATCTTTCAGCCCCCACCCGATCGGTTGGACACTGCCAACCGATCGGGTGATGCACGTGTGTCTGACCCAGATGCAAGCTGAAGCGAAGTGCAGCATCAACCGACCGGTTTGCCGACCGGTTGAACACATTAGAGTTCTCGGGAATTTGGAGCTGAATTCCAACCGATCGGGTGACATCTCATCCGATTGGTTCACCTGTAGCCGATTCTTCCAAAAGACGACCCGGAGAGCTCAACCGACGGTTCGCTGATGGTGTGAAGTCGACAGAAGTCTCTGTTCTTTTGGGTGATAATTCCAACCGATCGGTTGATTACTCAATCGATCGGTTCACCTGATGACCGTATCTCCTCAAACGATGACCCGCTTGCTTCACCCGATAGTTCCAAGCGTTCGGTTGAAGTTTCTGAAGACCGCAGCCAAAGAATCAAGCAGCTCACCCGATCGGTTAATACTTCAACCGATCGGGTGAAGTCGTTTTCTATATATAGTTGCCTAGGTTTTCAGAAAACGCAGCTTGTGTATTTTTCTGTCTTTTTCTCCATTTGTGACGGCTGGAATTTTATTGTTATCTGTAAGTTCTCTGATCTTTGTCAAACTTTAATATAGTCTTAATAGCATTGCTACTACCTTGTTTCAATTTCCTGATCATGATTTTTACGGTTTATTTTCATTTAGATTGCTTTTTAGCTATAATGTGTGAGTAGTTCCCAAATCTGGGATTTTGGTGGAAACCCCTTCGTGGATTCTCCCTAATGCGTCCATAGGACTAGGATTTCGATAGGGATTAGGAATTTATTGGTTACGCTGGGTGTTTCATTGTCATCGGCGGAAAAAAGACCGCCTTTGACCGTTGGGCCAAGGGGGAATAAACTTGGCGGTTGACTCCCTAGCCATAGCTCACGCCCTTAGCGTAGACATCGAATCCTAGCGCGTGGGAACGACAGGATGAGATGTTGGGAGTTATCATTGCGAGCTTAGTGCTCCCGGAGTCGGCCAGTGTTAATGGACATGGGAATGCCCACTGACCGAACCTGGTTAGTCCGATGTATCATCCTGGGCATCGACCGGAATATCGGGCCCATGGGACGTTGGTATCACTTTTAGAGGCAACGTCTCACCACTAAACCCTAATTTCGATCGTTGTCCTATCCGCCGATCGTAATAGTGAGAACACATGATAGGGTGGAAACCGAAGTCCTAGGTTTCCTTTTATATTGTTTATCCCTCGTATCTTTATTCTGTCACAAACTATCAATCGATTCGGGCTAGCTCACCCATAGGGTGAACCGGTTCCTCTCTGACACAAGCACAACCACGCCTCCATGTGTTCGACCCCCAAGCCAAACTACAACACCATGCGCTTGCGGTATAAATATTTAAATCTGGTATCCCCAATCACATTGCACACTTGCATGCTCACAAACGGGGGACGTCAGTTACCTTACAGATATTGAGAAAAGATTTGTCAGAAACGAAATGGCAGAAGTTGGTATGCTTCTGACAAGTCTTATCTCAATGAAGTATAAGGGGAAAGGCAATATAACGGAATACATTCTGGAACAGTCCCACATTGCTTCAAAGTTGAAAGCACTTAAGCTTGACCTCTCAGATGACCTGCTTGTGCATTTGGTTCTTATATCCCTTCCTACTCAGTTCAACCAGTTCAAGGTGAGCTATAACTATCAGAAAGAGCCTTGGTCTCTGAATGAGCTCATCTTGCACTGTGTTCAGGAAGAGGATAGATTGAAGCAAGACAAGACTGAAAGTGCCAATATTGCCTTTACTCCTAAGGACAACAAAAGGAAAAGGGTAAAAAAAGTTGCAATTACAGCCCCACCTAAGAAACAACAAGAAGCCTGTTAAGAAAGGTAGTTGTTTCTTTTGTGGAGCTGAAGGGCATTTGAAGAAGCAGTGCACTAATTATCACGCCTGGCGTGCTAAGAAAGGTACTCATCTCAATTTGGTTTGTTCAAAAGTTAATTTAACTTTGGTACCTATAGACACATGGTGGTTAGACTCTGGTGCAACTACTAACATCAGTGTGTCTATGCAGGGCTGCCTGAACTGGCGAAAGCCAAGTGATGATGAAATTTACATCTTTATGTGCGATGGCAAGAAGGTTAAGGTTGTAGTAATTAGGGATTTCAGAGTATCATTAAAAACTGGGAACTTTTTGGATTTATTTGAGACATTTATTGTATAGTCATTTCGATGAAACTTAATTTCTATTTCAGCTTTAGACAAATCTGGTTATTGTTGTTCTTTTGCGAATGTAAAATTCACCTTATCTCTTAATTCCAAGTTAATTGGTTCTAGTTTTTTATCTGGTTTTGATAATCTGCATATGCTAGATACAATTGCTACAGTAAATGAATCCATGCATTTTGGGTACACATATTTTAACGAGAAAATTAATTGATGATAATTCAGCTTCGTTATGGCACACGAGATTGTGTCACATCTCAAAGGTGGAGAATTGAGAGACGTGTGTCAAATGATATTCTCAACCCTTTAGATTTTTCAGATTTTAATGTTTGTATTAATTGTATAAAGGGAAAATAAACTAATAAAATGAGATTTGAAGCCAAAAGGACAAATGGCGTCTTAGAACTTATTCATACGGATATTTGCAGACCATTTCCTTCGGTTGCTTGGAATGGTCAGTAATATTTTATAACCTTCATAGACGTCTATTCAAGAGATGGCTACATTTATCTCATACATGAAAAGTCTCAGTTCTTGGACACGTTCAAAAATTTTAAGGCCGAAGTTGAACTCCAACTAGGCAAAAGGATCAAAACTGTCAGATCTGACCGTGGTGGTGAATACTACGACAGATATGATGGTTCAGGTGAACAACTGATCGGACCTCGGATACACACCCAGGAGAGCACGATTGTAGTCTTACCGCAAGCGCACGATGTAGTGGCGAGCGGGTATCGAACACGAGGAGGACTAACGACTGTACTCTGTTTTAATCACCTAGCTATTGGTGGAAGGATGGGTTTGAGAATAATGTCACGATCATATAGTTAACAATTTGAATTCAACATAATAAAGGCATCTAGGGCTAGGAAATCCCCACTACAGATCGTTATTTATCTTTTCGAATCGTGAATCTCAATGTTGCAAGACTTGAATTGAGGTGAACTAGTCGTAACTGAATAGAGAACCAAGCTCACGCTCTCGCGCTATTATCGGTCTATAACAACCTAGATCAGGGCACACTCTCGTGCAAACCTTAACCTAAGCCACTAGCATTAGGATCGACATCTTCGTCCAATCACTCCTCGAGCCCACTCTCGTGCAAACTCGAGTCACGATCTAGGTTATGATAGTTCGTATTCATCCAATCTCTTGCAAACGAATATGGGTATAGCTTTATAATAAAAATCCTAGCTTTGGTCCAATCTCTTGCAAACCAAGTCTAAAGAATCTCGATTATAAACCTAAATCGAATATCTAGGCCTTCCCATCGATTAGAATCCAATCTCTTGCAAACTCCAATCGATGGAAATCCCTAGCTATTCGTAATAAATCAATCACAACCCAACCTTCTATCAATTCTAGCAAAATATGAATTCGTTCATCACAATTCTAAAATCGGATCCATAGGGTTCATCCCCATGCCCTAGAACAACAAAATTACTCACGATTAATCATGGCAACAACAGAATAAACAAATAAAAACATATAGCCATTCATGGTTGAGAGAAAGCAATTCACAAAAACAAGAAATTTTAGTAACAAGAACAAACCAGATCTCCAATCTTCAATCTCCAGCTGGGAATTAGAATTAGAATAATGCTAAAACCTAATTTCTGGTCCCTCCCTAAACTAGGATGAAAACTAGCCTTAAATACAAGCAAAAGTCGGCCAAAAAATCCTGACAGATTTGCCCCTGTCGTAGCCTAGAACCCTAGTTTGCGATACAGGCAGACTGCGCCACTCGGCCGAGTATAGTATGTCACTTGGCCGAGTGACGGACCCAAAAGAAAACAGAGAATTGGGGGGTTTTGGGGGTCTGTCGCTCTCATCACTCGGCCGAGTAGAGTATGTCACTCGGCCGAGTAGACTTTCTCACTCGGCCGAGTAGACTTTCTCACTCGGCCGAGTGAGTCTTCTGCTGATCCTCTCCAAAATCCAGAGAGTCGGCTAAATTTTCCTGTAGGAAGCTCTGACGCACTCGGGCGAGTGAAGTTCTTCACTCGGCCGAGTGAGTTCATTCACTCGCCCGAGTAGGCTTTGACTCCAAGCGCTCATGTATCCGCTGTACTCGGCCGAGTATGTTCCTTCACTCGACGAAGTGAACTGCGTACTCGGCCGAGTGGCCTGTTTCTGGAGTCCTATATTCTCCTCCTCACCTCCTCGTCGATTCTATCGAACTTATTTTTATTTCGCTCATCATATAGTGCTGCTAGCTCCTCGATAGGGTCATAGGTGATGCTCCAGCATGCATGCAAGTCCCTTGATCTCATTTATGCTTCCGGTCGCTCCATATTTCCTGAAATCCGACAAAAACAAGAAATAGTGAAAAGCAACACGATATCATCGAATAATCGTGAAAAACACGATATGGGCGATCAAAATGCCATGCAAACATGCAGAAAAATGGTGTAAAATAAGGAGCGATCAAAATCCCACAAGCTGACCTCTTACTCGTCCTCGATGAAGATGAGTAAAAAGGCGAACTCGGTGGATAAAAAATAAGGAAAAAAAAGGAAAAAATGAAGATAGAATAGAGAACGAAGAGGGAGGTGCTAGATCATTTTCTCAGGACGTGGAACTGCTTACTCAAATAGCGCATGACGAATAAAAACATGCCAAAGATTCTTACCTCGATATCATGATCATATATAAGTGCATTCGATATAGAAACCAAGAACGTCAAAACGATATGAAATATGAAATCATTCTAGAATTAGCATCGTCTGAGGCATTCAAAGTAGTATACATAATCATAGATTGCACACTTTTCAATTGATCGCTTTTTTACTTGGAGTATAAGAGGCATCACACATTATAAAGCAATAAAAATAGAAAGAGATGGTATTCATGAAATGCATGCCAAATTTCAATTCGTGGACTTCGTAATACTCCAAGTAATCTCCCTGAGTATCAAAAATTACCTAGCTGAGGTCGTCATGCACAAATAAGTGGTCACTCTCTCACACATCATTGGATCCTCTCCCCAAGCTTATCTATAAGCGTGGTGTCATCAAATAAAACAATATGATTTTTCCCATATTTTTTTGAAGGTCCATAGGGATAAAATAAAAATAAAAATAAAGTGAAAGAAGGAAGGAAGGAGGGGTTACATATATACAAGTGAACTTCTCCTTTCTCTCTCTTTTTTTATTTTTTATTTTTTTCTTTTCTTTCTTTTCTTTTTTTTAAATATACAATAGCAATCCCAAATCAAAGATAGAAACGAATGCATGTATTATCTCTCTGAAATCAAACGAATGCATGTATTATTATTATTCTTGAGCAATGCCTATATAAGATTTCCCAAGGGGAGATCCACCAATGATTTTAAGTATAGAAATGATGTTCAAGATATGTGGAGAAAGAAAAATATGCAACGCTCAGCTCACTCTTTTGTATGTGCATGACAACTTTCAGCAGGGTAATGTAATCTACTCAGTTTAATTTCAGAGAGTAAACTAATCCGGTCATATCAAAAAGGCATACATTCAATCAACCGGAAAGTCGAGCGTACAATTTCATGCAAATAGAAGTGATAACAGACAATAAAGCAGTACTCCAAGTTAGGCAATCAATGCACGAAGCTTGGTGTATTTTCTATGAAAAGTATACGATATAAATCTTCAGACTCAGCTAATGCTAGAATTACATTCACAATCATATAATAAAGATGCAGGTAACTATCCTCAAATGCATGGCAATGTATAGCATATAATATCTGAAATAAAAACGATGGCATGGCAAGAGAATATGCAAATGAGAGCGGGCTAACTCCAAGTCATCGTCATCACAGAGAATTCATTTCTAGCAAAAAGGATAAAATAAATAAGGATAAAGGAAAAATAGAACTACTATACAAATGCAGTACACACAAAACATAAGAAAACGTGATGCATTAGGAAAATATGAAAAAGTAGCGAAAATAAGTGGAAAATAAAGAAAGGTGGGAAAAATGAGGATAAGAATGAAGAAAATGAAAAGTGCATGAGACACTCACTCCTCCAAGCTAAACCGCACAGTGTCCTCAATGTGCTAAGTGTGGCACAAGGAGAGAAATGATAGGGGTGGGGGGTGAGGATGCATGCATGATAAAGGATGAAAAAGAAAGAAAATGGGATGGATATGCGAGTCATGAGTGCACAGATCAAGGGGGTGCAATATAATGGTCCCAGAGATACCTCCTCTCTCCCAGAAAGCTATAAACAAATCTCAGCAAAAAGTGGCCAAAATGTGTGGGGAGAGGGGGTGCAAAATCAACAGCTAATATAGTATCAATCACAGTAGCAGCAAAAAAATATATAAAAGGCAACAAGTGCATGCCTAAGCAGGTGGTGGGTCGCCAGCACCTCCCTGTGGTGGTGGAGGGGGTGGTGGATGTGGCTGCTGTGAAATGGGATGGACAGCGGCAGGTGGAGGCTGTGGCAGGCGTGCAAGAATCTGGTTCAGGGTGACCTGAATACCAGGCAGAAGGGTAACGAGCTGCTGCACAGAGCTAACGGTGGCAGCGAGAGCCCGAAAATCCGCTCTGAGGCCACTCACGGACCCTCGACGGCATGGATGTGCTGGACGAGAGCGTCATGAGCGGGTGCAAAGGGTCGCACTGGTGGAGGTCGGGGCTGACGCACACGGCCATCGTAGACAAGTGGGGCCACTACTAGTGAGAGTGTGGTGCTGTGCTCACTAAAACACGCTCAACCTCTGTGGGAGGCTGAGACGCAGGAATGCTCTCAGAAGTGTGAGCAGCGGCAGATATGAAGCGATAATAGATGGCAAGAATGGTGGAGAGATCGCTGACACAGAAATGGGGACAGACGTCATGACGCTCTCGTTGAAAACAGCGACATCAGAGATGTGAGGGTCGACCACTAGAGAGGTCGTGAAATCAACAGAAAATGATTCTCCGAGGGTCAAGAAATCTGGTGAGGAAAGGGTCTCAGCTGTCGAAACTAGGGAGGGCTTGCCTCTCTCAAATGTAGCAGGGGAGGTGCTCTCAGATCTCACGTAAGAAATATGAGCAAAAGTCGATGGCACAGAAGTGGTGGTGGAGGACTCAGCAATGGTGCTCCCGACACTGGCAAAAGTGTGGACAGAATGATGAGAGCAGTGGTCAAATCAGGGGCAGGCTGAGGGATCGGGATCTCCGGTGCTAGAGGGTCGAGGAGGGGCTCCAGCTGAGCACCCTCGGGCTCAAGCACGTACGCAGCTGGGACAAGGAGGTCCATCTCTGGTCTCCACACCCCTCCTGCGGGTCCAATGTGGGTCCGATCGGGACTCGGAAGCACATATAATCAGCAGCAAAAGGACTGTGCAGCCAAACCCAATGGTGCTGACCATGAGTACGCAACATCCTCATGCGGGCCATAACGTATATGGAAAGGGAAGTAGGGCCCGTGGGTCGAAGCAAACCAGCTGGGATCTCAACTCCGCACAAAGGAGCTAGCAAGGTAATCAGACTACCGCAATAGATCGCCCTCCTGGCGGTGGCAGAAGAAATAATGCGGTCTAGATACCAGCTAGCAATATTAATCTGAACGGCGGGGACCAATACGTCTGCGGTGCCCTCAAAGGCTCTCGCTCTAGTCATTACGTAGAGCATATAAAGCTTAGGCGTGGACATCGTCCCTGGCTCATACCTCGCGAGAAAAGTGGTTGCCATGAGGTGCTGAGCAATGCGAAGGCATGCGTGGACGCTAGAGGAGGCCTTGGCCCGGCTAGGGTCAAAAGCGAGTGGGGATCCCGTGATCAACGTCCAGAATGCATGTGTATCAAATGAGGGAGGGGTGATGTGCGTGGGAGCAAAAGCGCCGTCAGGGTCCGGAACAGGGGGCCACTGGAAAAAGGCTCGGAGCATATCGAGAGTGATCTCGCACTCACGATCCATCAGACGAAATGTGCAACCCCTAGGAGTCCTACGGATAGAACTCAGGACCTCGAGTGTCGGACGGACATAGGTGTCTGTCGACACCGACAGAAAGTCACGCCACCCCCACATTGTCATATAACTGGAGTAGGCCCTTGAATACCCCTAGGCGCTCAAAATCTACAATGTGTGTGAACCTAGAGGGGACAATCGATCGATGGGAGATTCTTTCAAATCTGACGCGGTATGCGTCATCTCGGAAAGTGATCCCCATCGTGTCGAAAGCCGGGACTGGCTGTGCCGATGGGGGTGTAATGGGTGTGGTAGGGGCGGAAGTGTAGGTGGTGGTGGGCTAGGTGGCGGGGAGTCCGCTCTAGCATAGGAAGAGCTAGGCTCGCTAGGCCTCCTCCGCTTGGGAGCGGGCGCCCGTGCATGGGACCTAGTGCATGGGGACATGGTAATGCTGTGCGACATGCCAATCAATGCGAAGTGCTAATAAAAAGGAAAGAATATACCGAGCACAATGTTACTCCAAGAAAGCAATGCGAGCAAAGAAGCGCTTCCCCTGAGAAGCACCGAATCTGTCCTTGATCTCCCCCAAGCTATCCTGAAACACAAAATTGATTGATTAGCGATGAATATCGAAAAATTTAAGGGAAAATCAAGAGAAATAGATGTGAACGTGGTTTAATTTCGATTCAGGGTGAAATAGGGCTTACGAAATGGAGATTAGGAGAAAAGGGGATTTTGGGGCTAAGGATGGCCGACCGGCGGCGAGGGAGGCGGCGGTGGACTGCGGTCGGTCGGCGGGGGTTGCACCACTTGGATGCGGTCGGTGGCGACTCGGTCGAAGGGAGAGAGTGCTCGGGCGATTAATGGGATGCTCGAGCGATCAGAACTCGATTTGGGGGATTTTGGGTTTTAGGGCCGATCGCTGGGTAATGTAGTATTGGTCACTCGGCCGAGTGGCTGTAAGCACTCGGCCGAGTAGGCACTGTTTCGAGAATTTTATTTTTTTTCAAAAAATGTTCCGACTCGACCGAGTAGAACTATCACTCGGTCGAGTAGACAAAAGTCACTCGGCCAAGTGGCTAGGCCACTCAGAGCTTTTCAAGTGCTGAAAGTGTCTGGTTCATTCGGCCGCGTGACAGAGTCACTCGGCCGAGTAGCATGTAATTAACAGAGAGGGTTTTTTTCGAATCTTCCATGAGCAGTACCCTACTTGGCCGAGTAGGGTCTTCACTCGGCTGAGTAACAATGTCACTCGGTCGAGTGGGCTACTGTTTTCAGCTCAAACTCTCTGTTTTTGCTCCACTTTCTGATTTTCTTTCCCCTGTCAGTTTCTTCCTTCTCTTGACCTTTGAGCGCATCCTTGGGCTCCCCATCGCCATGGTCGTCCTCCATTCATGTGGTCTCCTATTCTCCTTCTCTTGAATTGAAAAATGTTGCTCGTTGTCAGGTTTTTCTTCGACACTTGACTCTAAACACTAATAACGATCTAAAACAGAATAAATGAGAAGAAAATTCAACTAAAAGTGAGATAGAACCGTCGGGTTGCCTCCAGACAAGCGCTCGTTTAAGGTCATGAGCTCGACCCCTTAAGAATCGCAATTAAAGCTCGATGTTTGGCGCATGGGAGATGCGCGCGTCAAATTTTCCGGGAAGGCCGCTTGGGTTCAGTTGTTGATTCTCTTCGGTGTTCCTCGACTCTCCTTCATCATGGGTAGTAGTGGGGAGGGTGAGTCCCCCAAGCTTGAGGCTTTGACGTCCTTTTTCTTGGCCGGCGGCAAAGATTTGTTGGCCGGTGGAGCTTTCTTCTCATGCCTCGCCGTAGAGAGCTTACATAGCTCTCTAATCTTAACGACACCAGGGTCGTCCTTTTCTTCATCTGTAAGAGGATCCGGTGTGTCTCCCATCATATCGTCATTTTTGGTAAGTTGGCCCTCTTCGAGGTCGCCATCGTGCTTGGCCCCAATGGAAAATGGCATGGCATCGTCAATCACCTCGTCGAGGAGGTCCACATAGTCTACGTCCTCTTGCTAAGGCATATGCTTCATCGCCTTCGAAATGTGGAGCTCAACTTCGATATTGTCGACGTTCAAGGACAAGGTTCCTTCTCTCACATCTACAATCACTCCGGCGGTGGCTAAGAAAAGGCGTCCAAGTATCAGCGACGTATCACCTTCCTCCATAATATCCATCACCATGAAGTTGCATGTCAAGCAGAGTCCTCTCGGTACTTGAAGTGGTATGTTTTCAGCTATCCCCATCGGCTTAGTGATCCACCCATCGGCGAGTTGTATCTTCATGTCTGTGGCCTTGAGGTCAGTTGCCATATTCAATTTATTGAACATCGTGAGGGGCATGAGGCTCACGCTTGCTCCCAAATCTACTAGAGCTTTCTGAAGTGGGACTCCTCCAAGCGTGCAAGGGATTCGGAAACTACCGGGATCTTTGAACTTGGTCAGCACCTTCTCCTTTCTAGTAAACCACGTGCTTTGCTCGGTGAGCATGATCCTTTCTCTTCGCTTCTTTCCCACGATCAAATCTTTGAGAAACTTTGCATAGGATGGGATTTCGATGATTGCATCCAAGAATGGGATGTTCAAGCTTACACCTCGCAAATTCTCCAGAAATTTGACGAGCCTTTTCTCAATCCTTGCCTTTGCCAACCGTTGTCGGAATGGTACCGGTGGCGTATAAGTTCTCTCCTTTCGTAGCTTTTCCACTTCAGATTTTTCACCGCCACTTGGCGCTTTTGGGTCTTCCTCTTCATTGACCGGTTCCTTCTTGACTGAAATTTCTTCCCTCGGCTCCTTACCTTTAATCATGGTAGGAGTAGTGTCCTTTCGGCCTCTTGTAGTCATCGCCACAACCGCATTGATGTGGCAGGTGTTGCTTTGTAGGGTTTGTTCTGGTTGAGCCGGTAATTGTTGATTGGTCTTGTTGAGCAACGTAAGTTGCTCTGCTAACTGTGCCATGACGATGTTGAGGGAGTCTTGTTGGGCCGTCAATTTTGCATTAAACTCCTTTTGTTCGGCCATGAATTCTTCAACCCTTAACTCGTGGTCCGACCTTGGCGGTGCTTGTGGTGGATTGGGTGCTCTCCATCCGTGATTGTATCCGAGGGTCTATAGGGCCCCGCTTGTTGCCTTGGTGGGTAGGTTTCTCGTTGAGGTAGCCTCTGCTGATACTATGGTGGTTGTGGAGGTCGGGCTTGTGATTGTTGCGACGGTGGATTCAAGGCTCCATCATTGTTGGCATAAGAAAATCCGGGGTGATCCCTTGTAGCCGGGTTCACCCAATAACCGGTACTACCCGCAACATATTGAGCTTGCTCCATGGCTCCGTCTCCTTGCTCCCCTCCAACAAACATAACTTGGCCTTGATCCTGCCATCGCTCATGCTTCCTCCCGGTGTAGACACAGTGGAAGCTCCATGTGGTTCGCTCACCAACTTTTCCAACCTTTCTACGAACTCTGTGAAGTGAATCAAATTTTGTGGAAAGCTCCGCCACTACCTTTGCTTCATAGATGCTAACCGGCTTCAAAGATGACGAAAAATTTCCCCTTTCGTCGGCCCACTGCTGATTATTTGAGGCCATCTCCTCAAGTAGGGCCGTAGCATCATCCGGTGTTTTTGACAAGATAGCTCCATTGGCGGTTGCATCAATTATTTGCTTTGTCCTCGGTTGCAATCCGTTGTAGAAGCTATGCACAAGCTCCCATGGCTCAATGCTATGGTGGGGGCATTGGTGTTGGAGGCCATTAAAACGCTCCCACACCTCATACAAGGTTTCCTAAGGGCCTTGCTTGAAGGACATTAAGGCGCTTCGTATCTTAATAGTCTTGGATGGTGGATAGAATTTGTTGACAAATGCGCTCGTCAGCTCATCCCAAGTGGTGAAGATCCCTTCGGCTTGCGTCCTCAACCAATACAGTGCCTTATCTCGAAGAGTAAACGGTAAGATGCGCAGTCGAATAGCATCTACCAGCATGCCAGGCATCTGGAAGGTAGCGCACTTAGCCAAGAACGATTGCAGGTGGTAGTGTGGGGTTTATTGTGCATTCCCATGGAATGGTCTTGTTGCATCAACACTACAAGTCTTGTCTTCAGCTCAAGGTTCTTGTCGGTCGCCAATTCTGGCATGACTATAGAAGAGGTGGTAGACATGGTCTTGGGTCGTAGCCTATCTCGGATGGAGACAAGCCTAGCCATACGCTGCGCTAGCTCCTCTAGTGTTTCCGGCGCGGCCATTTGATTTTCCTCTATAGCAAATCTCCTCTCAGCTCTAAGCCTCATTGTTGTGCGCTCGATCTCAGGGTCGAATAATATGTCTCCTTGGGGCACCTGCGATCTCGTGTACATGCATAGAAAAAGAGAGTCTAGATAGAATTGTTAGCTCAATAGAGGAATAAAAGGGTGAAAATAATAAAATAAAAAGGAAATAGCTAAGTAAAGAAAATAAAATACCCTCGCCTCCCCGGCAACGGCGCCAAAAACTTGATCGGACCCCGGATACACACCCAGGAGAGCACGATGGTAGTCTTACCGCAAGCGCATGGTGTAGTGGCGAGCGGGTATCGAACACGAGGAGGACTAATGACGGTACTCCGTTTAATCACCTAGCTATTGGTGGAAGGAAGGTTTTGAGAATATTGTCACGATCGTACAGTTAACAATTTGAATTCAGTATAATAAAGGCATCTAGGGCTAGGGAATCCCAACTACGGATCGTTATTTATCTTTGCGAATCGTGAATCACAATGTTGCAAGACTTGAATTGAGGTGAACTAGTCGTAACTGAATAGAGAACCAAGCTCACGCTCTCGCGCTATTGTCGGTCTATAACAACCTAGATTAGGGCCCACTCTCGTGCAAACCTTAACCTAAGCCACTAGCATTAGGATCGACATCATCTTCCAATCACTCCTCGAGCCCACTCTCGTGCAAACTCGAGTCACGATCTAGGTTATGATAGTTCGTATTCGTCCAATCTCTTGCAAACGAATATGGGTATAGATTTATAATAAAAATCCTAGGTTTGGTCCAATCTCTTGCAAACCAAGTCTAAAGAATCTCGATTATAAACCTAAATCAAATATCTAGGCCTTCCCATCGATTAGAATCCAATCTCTTGCAAACCCCAATCGATGGAAATCCCTAGCTATTCATAATAAATCAATCACAACCCAACCTTCTATCAATTCTAGCAACATATGAATTCGTTCATCACAATTCTAAAATCGGATCCATATAGTTCATCCCCATGCCCTAGAACAGCAGAAGTACTCACGATTAATCATGGCAACAACAGAATAAACAAATAAAAACATATAGCCATTCATGGTTGAGAGAAAGAAATTCACAAAAATAATAAATTTTAGTAACAAGAACAAACCAGATCTCCAATCTTCAATCTACAGCTGGGAATTACAATTAGAATAATGCTAAAACCTAATTTCTGGTCCCTCCCTAAACTAGGATGAAAACTAGCCTTAAATACAAGCCAAAGTCGGCCAAAAAATCCTAACAGATTTGCCCCTGGCGCAGCCCAGAACCCTAGTTCGCGATACAGGCAGACTGCGTCACTCGGTCGAGTAGAGTATGTCACTTGGCCGAGTGACGGACCCAAAAGAAAACAGAGAATAGGGGGTTTTAGGGGTCTGTCGCTCTACGTCACTCGGCCGAGTAGAGTATGTCACTCGGTCGAGTAGACTTTCTCACTCGGCCGAGTGAGTCTTCTGCTGATCCTCTCCAAATTCCAGAGAGTCGGCTAAATTTTCCTGTAGGAAGCTCTGACGCACTCGGGCGAGTGAAGTTCTTCACTCGGCCGAGTGAGTTCATTCACCGCCTGTGTGGACTTTGACTCCAGGTGTTCATGTATCCGCTGTACTCGGCCGAGTATGTTCCTTCACTCGGCCGAGTGAACTGCGTACTCGGCCGAGTGGCCTGTTTCTGGAGTCCTATCTTCTCCTCCTCACCTCCTCGTCGATTCTATCGAACTTCTTCTTCTTCCACTCATCATCTAGCGCTGCTAGCTCCTTGATAGGGTCATAGGCGATGCTCCAGCATGTGTGCAAGTCCCTCGATCTCATTTATGCTCCCGATCGCTCCATATTTCCTGAAATCCGACAAAAACAAGAAATAGTGAAAAGGAACGCGATATCGTCGAATAATCGTGAAAAACGCGATATGTGCGATCAAAATGCCATGGAAACATGCATAAAAAAGGTGTAAAATAAGGAGCGATTAACAATGTCCAGGACCGTTTGCTAAATTCCTAGAAGAATGCGGTATTGTCCCACAGTACACCATGCCGAGTTCGCCCACTATGAATGGTGTAGCTGAAAGACGAAACAGAACGCTTAAAGACATGGTAAGAAGTATGATTAATCATTCTTCCTTACCAGAAAGACTCTGGAGAGAAGCAATTAAGACTGCAGCTTACATCCTAAATAGGATCCTAACGAAGGCAACTAATAAAACACCATATGAGCTTTGGATAGGCAGAACACCTAGTCTGAAGCATATGCATATATGGGGATGTCCTGCTGCAGCAAAACCTTATAGGCCTAAAGAAAAGAAACTGGACACGCGGACAATAAGTTGCTATTTCATTGGGTATGCTGAAAGATCAAAGCGTTACAAATTTTACGATCCCACTAATAAGAATATTTTTGATACTGGAAAAAGCAAGATTTTTTGAGGATGCCGAGTTTGCAGTGGGAGATTTAGGTAGAGATGTTGTATTTGAAGAGGAATATATAGATATTCCCACAGGTGATCTTGTTCTTGATCAGGATCTCGTTCCTACCCAAGAACATGACACAAATATTCAAGACAATATTGTTGCTTCTCCTATTCAGGGAACTATGCAAGAAGAACAAACTCTTGCACCTCAAGAAATATTGCCATTAAGGAGATCCACTAGAGAGAGGAGAAGTGCAATATCAAGTGACTACATTGCATATCTCCAAGAACATGAGGTTGATATTGGAGTGATGGAAGATGATCCAATCAACTTCCATCAAGCCATGAATGGTTCTAACTCTCTAAAATGGATAGATACCATGAATGAGGAAATAAAGTCAATGAAGGACAATAACGTTTGGGATCTTGTCCCATTACCTAAAGACGTGAAGTCCATTGGTTGCAAATGGACCAAGAGGGATTCAAAAGGTTATGTGGAAAGATATAAGGCACATCTTGTCGCAAAGGGCTTTACTCAAAAGGAAGGCATTGATTATGATGAGACTTTCTCTCCAGTTTCCACGAAAGACTCATTCAGGATAATAATGGCATTAGTGGCTCATTTTAATCTCGAGTTACATCAGATGGATGTGAAAACAGCGTTCCTTAACGGGGACATTGATCAGGTAATTTATATGGTGCAACCAGAAAACTTTGTGTCAGGAGACCCAAAGAATATGGTTTGCAAACTTGAGAAATCCAACTATGGACTCAAACAGGCGTCTCGACAATGGTAGTTTAAGTTTCATCAAGTTATCATCTCATTTGGTTCGAGATGAATTTGGTTGATGAATGTATATACTATAAGTTCCTTGTGAGTAAATTTGCTTTTCTAGTTTTATATGTCGATGACATTTTGCTTACCAGCAACAATGAAGGCTTATTGCATGAAACCAAGAACTTTCTAGCTAAAAACTTTGAGATGAAAGATCTTGGTGATGCATCTTTTGTATTAGGAATCCAAATACATCGAGATTGTTCTCGAGGTATACTTGGATTATCACAAAAGGCCTACATTGAAAAGGTTCTGCAAAGATTTGGAATGGAAAGTAGTAAACTAGGAGATACCCCGGTATCTAAAGGAGACAAGTTTAGTCTCAATCAGTCCCCTAAAAGTGATATTGAGAAAGCACAAATGAAGGATATTCCTTATTCTTCAGCAGTTGGGAGTATCATGTATGCTCAAGTAGACTTAGCGTACATTGTTAGTTCTTGGGTTCAAGACTAACGTTGTTTTGATGATGATCAATACATTATATTAGTGTGCTAATCAATCTTATGTTTTAGTCTCGGTTTATCTTAATGATTATATGTTGTTAAGACAAAGCATAATGCTTGGAGGATGATGCAATGGATATATTAAAGACCTTCAAGAGTGATGGTGTGCTCAAGCTTGGATGAAGTCATGAAGATCATCTAATGAAGCCAAAGCTTGGAGCATGATGATGGATGGACATCTAGAGGAGCAATGGCAAAGCTTGGAGCTTGATGAAGGGAAGCTCATCAAGAGGTGCCAAAGCTTGGAGATGATTGGGAGCATCAAGGTATCGTGTGCTTGAAGACTAAGACTCTAGGAGATGCAATATGTAATCCATGTAATTTCAATTACTTGCATTTCTCTTTTTGAGTCTAGGATTTGTGTAATGACTTGATAGATGATCATACTCTCATGCATATTCATTTAACCATCTTAGTGAGCCTTAGGATTATCATAGATATCATCCCATTAGGTTCACCTTGCCTTAAACTCTTACTGGAGTTTTTGGCTCTTCCACAGTCGACTGATGAAGACATGACAGTCGACTGGATGACATCCAGGCGACTGCCCTGCCTTCTACAGCCGACTGGTATGCACAGCTCAAGTCATCATTTTTATTGACTCTTCTTGAGCTTTTTGCCTCAGTCGACTGATGTTCAATTTACAGTCGCATGTGTTTCTACAGTCGCCTGGGAATTGATCTACAGTCGTCTGTGCGCAACTTGCATTTTCTGGGCTTCATCCCAATTTGCAAGACAGTTGACTGATGAAGTATTTACAGTTGACTGTATATTTACAGTCGCCTGTGAAATGGTCATCAGTCGTCTGAAAGAAGTGCGAAAATTGCATCTC
>JAULAV010004130.1:0-25000 GCA_030789695.1 Scilla litardierei | reverse complement strand
TAGTGCCATAATTTAATACTCTCAGAGACGTTCACAACAACATATCACACCGAAGTGTTCACAAACAAACAAAGTCTAAAATAAATACGTGCACGGTCAAAAGCATGTGCACGAACAAAGTACGATCGAAAAGCGACCGTTACACCGATCATACATCGATATGTTTTTTGATCAACCTTTTGACATGCTTCATCTTTAGTTAAAGAGGTGGATGTAGCCATAGGTATTCTTTCCCGATGCATTCTCCATCCCGAACCTTTTAAGTTTATCCTTAGCGTATTTCATTTGGTGAATGAAGGTTCTCTCTTTTGATTGCTTTATTTGCAATCCTAGGAAGTAAGTGAGCTCGTCCATGTGGCTCATCTCGAATTCTTCCTGCATTAGCTTAGCAAACTCTTGACATAGATCTTCGTAAGTAGATCCAAAGATAATATCATCTACTTAGATTTGAATAAGAATAATGTCACCATGAATTGTCTTAACAAATAATGTAGTGTCTATTTATCCAACATTATATCCTGAGTTGATTAAGAATTTCCTTAATCTCTCGTACCAAGCTCTTGGAGCTTGTTTTAGACCATACAAGGCTTTATTCAGTTTATACACATGGCCTACTTTCTTATCATGTTCAAAGCCAGGAGGTTGTTCAACATAGATTTCCTCCTTTATATAGCCATTTAAGAAAGCACTCTTTACATCCATTTGATATAATCTAAAATTTTTAAATGATGCAAATGCAAGTAGCATTCTAATGGATTTAGTCTAGCAACATGCGCAAATTTTTTGTCAAAATCAATACCTTCTTCTTGTGAATACCTTGCTTTGTTTCTTACCACATTTTTGTCCTCGTCTAGTTTGTTCCGGTATACCCATTTTGTGCAGATGACTGGACGATCTTCTGGCATGGGAACTAGCTCCCATACCTGATTTCTCTTAAATTGGAGAAGCTCTTCTTGCATGTGGCTTCAATCCATGCTTTATTTGCAAAAGCCGCATCTACCTGTTTCAGCTCAATGTTAGAAACAAATGCAACATGAGACATGTATTGTACTTGTGATCTAGTTTTAACACCTTCATCACTGTTTCCAATGACTTGAGTGTGTGGGTGATGTGTTACCTCAGTGAAGGATTTGGGTGTTTGAGTAATATTGTTCATATCACTTGAAGGAATAATAACAACATCATCAATATCATCATTTAAGCTAGAGTTAGAAACATTTGTAATAGATTCATCAAAAGAAACATGTAATGTCTCAACAACACAAGGACTTTTCTTGTTGTACACACGTATGCTTTTATTCTAAAAGAATAACCGATAAAGATTCTTTCATACGCTTTAGAGTCAAATTTATCTAAGTTACCTTTTGTGTTCAAAACATAACATTTACAACCAAAAACTCTAAGATAGTATTTGTTTGGAACTCGTTGGTACAAAAGCTCATAAGGTGTCTTTTGAAAAGGATTTCTAATAAGTATGCTATTTTGAACATAGCACGCAGTTGCTATGGCATCTGCCCAAAAATATTTTGGAAGGTTGATTTCAGCTAACATTGTTCGTGCACACTCTTGGAGTGCTCTATTTTTCCTCTCAACTACTCCGTGAAGCAGCTCTATGAAAAGCAAAAGTATGAGAAATACCACGTTTTAAAAAATTTGAAAATACTCATTTTTGAATTCTCCACCATGATCGCTTCTTAAAGAAATAATTTTCAAAGAATGTAGTATTTCAATCCTTTTGAAAAAATATATTAAATTCACAAAAAGCGTCATTTTTATTAGTTAAAAATAAAGTCCAAGTAAATTTAGCGTAGTCGTCCATAATAACAAAAACATATTTGTTGCCAGAAAGAGAAGAAGTTCTAGCAAGACCACATAAATCCATATGTAATAATTCAAGTGGTCCTTTTGAGCTAAGGGATGCTCTTAAATGTGCTCTTATGTAATTTGCCATATTGGTAAGACTCACAAATTTTATCCAATTTGAAATTCAATTTTGGGAGTCCTTGTACCAATTCTTTCATTGATATTGTTGCGGCCTTAAGGCCGGCCCATGTAATTGAGGCCCACATACACTGAAAGCCCAATCAAACAGCTCTCTGACCATCCGAAAGGGGTATTAGCCCGAACGGAAGACGCCTCTATCCAGAGAAGCTCGCCTCGCTGAGCGACAAGCTCGCCCTCGGGGTCAACCAAAGAATCTAGCCTACCCGATCGATAAGCTCACCATACCAGCAAGGAGCTCACCTACTCTCTAACAGGAAGCACGATCGGACGGTTTGAAGACACCAAGCTCGGCCACCGAGCTTGACTCTAGCCAAGGGCGGCCTAACACAAATATCTCTGACATGGTGACGCATGGCCACCTACCCCCCATTAATGCCAGAGGTTAAGGGCGAGAACTAATGGCCGTCCATCGCATCTCATTAATCCGTCTGACACCATCTGACACCCATTAAGGCATAAATATCTCTGACACACGCTGCCAACCTATCACTTCTCCTCCAGCTAAGCAGACTCGACAGCTGAGGGGATGGCGATCAACCGACTCTCGGCCCTATAAATACCCCCTCCAGCCACCAAGGAGGGGGTTGGTTAGTTGAAATCCTTAACTCCTTTCCAATATTCAAGGTCAGATATCTCCCATATATTTGTGCCTTCCTCATAAGCTCGCCACACTTCGTCGATCTACTTTAAGATCGCCCAGCATGTCCGACACACTTATTACAAGTCATCCACGGACTTAAGCATTGAAGAGGATACATGCTGACAGCCATCCCCGCCTTTTTGACGAGTTGCTATTGTTGCAGAAAGCTTGCCTCAGCTACCAGGAGGCGTCGACCTTGGGCGACCTTGGAATCTTTACCCCCGAAGCGTGTTCCGAATCGTGATAACATCGTCACCAACCCTAAACCTGTAATCATTGTACCCCATTAACTACCAATCTCATTGTTGGTAGAGTTGACCTGCAACAATTGGTGCCGTCTGTGGGAACAAGGGTTTCACTAATGACAGACACTGCACAGAGTCACCGTAGCGACCATCGTGGCAAGAAACCGATGGTCGAGGAGAACCTCTCTCCGAGAAGGACTCCTCCAATGGATCTACCCCTTGAGGGGTCGACCGTGGTCATTCAAGAAGCGGCTCTCAGTGTCTACAAAAGTTTTGAGAACTTCACTAAACTGATGGATGACTGGGCCTTGCTAGACAGGCCAGTCCGCCTCCATCAGAAGGCCCCTCTAGACCCCACAAAGTGAAGATAGGCCTCCTCCCCTAATTGATGAAGAAACGACCGCACAGCAAAGGTGATTCGAAGAGGTAAAGGGGGCTGCTCTGCAGAGGGAGTTCGATAAGGAGGAGGAGGCCGCTCATGAATGAAGAAGTGATAGGTGCGGGTAACCCCTTGCTGGACTATCCTGCAGAAAGCTATCACTACGGGAGATCGCTAAGCTCGAGATGAGAAGGGCATGCCCTCTGTTGCAGGAGTTCCCCTGACCAGATTTCCACTCTCCTAGCCGTGATGACCGGCGGCAAAGGAGCCACGACTGTAGTTTGACCCCTCAGGAAAGAGGAAGGAATGACTCTAAGCACCGAGGAGGCTCATCTGGCGATTCCAACCAGCGACGAGAGTGTCGTGGCGATATGACCATTTCCCAAAGGTCACCAACGACTCCCCCTATCCCGAAGAAGCCAATCTGCTGACCCAAAGGGTGATCTCAACCCTGGTAACCTATAGGTTCAAGCTACCTCAGATTGAACTGTATGATGGTTCGGGCAATCCCCTGGAGCACGTGCAACGATACCGGGGAGTGATGGAGATCCATGGGGATGGTGACACCCTCCTATGTCGATCTTTTCGGGTGACCTTGAAGAAAGCGACGGTGGAGTGGTACAACGGCTTGCCCGATCGCTCTGTTGATTCGTTCGGTAACCTCTCCTGAAAGTTTTGTCATCAATTCTTGACGGGGGGAAGAAGGAAGAAAGCGTCGGACTATCTGTTCACGGTGGTCCAGAAGGAGGGGGAGACCATCTGCAAATTCTTGCAGTGCTTCAACGAAGAAAGACTCAATGTGACGACCTGTGGAGACGAGCTCGTCATGGTGGCCTTCGAGAAGGGGCTGATGAATATGAGTCTACATAAGTCGCTGCTCCGTGATCTGGGAGGAGAAGTTCATTCTGAGCGAGGAAGCCTTGGGGATAGTGAAGGGGCCTCACCAGTCAAAGCCAAGTGTTGAAGCTAGGCCCAGTGAGTGGACGAGACAGGATGAACTCCCCCAAGGGCACGACCAGGACCGCCCCAGAGGGCGTGACCAAGACCGCCCCCGAGGATGCGACCAAGGAGGCCCTCGAGTGTAAGATCGCACTGGATCTCTGAGGGGGTTCTTCACACCCAGGAACCCCGCTCCGAGAAGCGGGACAAAAAGAGCGTATGAGGTGGTGCACTACATGAGACTCAACGTCCCCCTGGTCGAAGTGTTGGCGGTGGCCATGATAGGCAGGTTCCTCAAAGAACCACCCCTGGAGATGAGGACGAGGCCCGGCAGAAGGAATATGCAATATTATTGTTAGTACTACCGTGACCATGGCCATGATACCAACAACTGATATGCCCTGAAGAGGGACATAGAGTACCTGATCCAGGGCGGGCATTTTCAGAGATTCGTCGACTCGAAGAGATCAGGCCACAAGGAAAGGGAAACCACAAGGCCTGACCAACCGACCCACAACACTAAGCAAGTGGCCCACCATAGGCCCGAGTCGATCATGCACGTGGATGTAATCTGCAGCGGGCCATCACTAGGCGGCACATCAGCGTCAGCAATGAAGACATATGCTCGACAGGTCATGATGGTGGGCACCGGCACGGGGGTAAAATGGAGAAGAGTAGCTTGTCTCCCTATCTCCTTCTCTGATGAAAACCTAGAGGGGGTCGAGCTGCTGCATAAGGATGCCATCATCATCGAAGCTCTCATAGGGCCATCGATCATGAGCAGACTCCTGGTCGACACAGGCAGATCAGTGAAATCATGTTCCTGTCCACGATTCAAAAGATGGGGCTGGACCAGGCAGAGCTGAAGCCTTGCTTAGGCCCGATTGTCGGCTTTAACAGACATTCGGTGCCCATTGTCGGAGTGATCACCCTGCTCGTCACCCTGGGGGAGAGACCGAAGATCGTCACTCGAATGATGCAGTTCGTCGTCGTCATCGTCGCCTCAGTATACAACGACATCATCGTGCAGCCTTATATGACCGTCGTTGAAGCTCTCCCCTCGTTGCTCATCAAATGGTGAAGTTTTAGACTCTGCATAGGGTTGGGCAGGTGTGGGGATCCCAGAAGCTCTCGCGAAGCTGTTACATCGGCTCCACCAAATACAAAAGGTCCAAGCAAGCCCTGTCAATTGACCTCCTCGATGGACAGGAGGACTTTTCTCATCAATGACCAGCTCTGGTGGAGGACATAGAGGAGGTATCGGTGGCAGAGGAAGCAGAAAAGACTGTGTGCATTGGCACAAAGCTGCCCACGGAGCTGAAGGCAGGGCTAGTCAGCCTCCTTAGGGTGAATGCGGACATTTTCGCATAGTCGCCCTCGGACATGCCTGGCGTCGACTCAGCGGTGATCGCCCATGAATTACGTATCGACCCAGAAGTTCGCCCTGTCCGACAGAAGAAGCAGAGCACTGGAGGGGAGAAGATGAGGACATGGGGCGAGGAGGTGAAGCGGCTCCTTGAGGCCAAGTTCATCAGAGAATTGAGCTATCCTAATTGGTTTGCCTATGTGGTGATGGTGAAGAAGCCCAATGGTAAATGGCGAATGTGCATGGACTTCACTGACCTCAATAAATCCTGCCCGAAAGATAGCTTCCCGCCACCGAGGATCGACCATCTGGTGGACAATGCCTCCAGGTACGAGCTGTTGACCTTCATGGATGCCTTCTCTAGCTACAATCAAATTCAAATGGAGCCCCAAGACGAGGAGAAGACATCGTTCATCACAGACCGAGGGACGTTCTGCTACACCAAGATGACATTCGGCCTGAAGAACATTGGAGCGACCTACCAACAGATGGTAAACAAAATCTTTCACCCCCAGGTCGGCAGAAATCTGGAAGTTTACATCGACGACATGCTGGTCAAATCAAAGAGGGCCGAGGATCATCTCGCCGACCTTGAGAAGACAATTCAGAAAGTGTGACGCAACAATCTGCGGCTCAACCCGGTGAAGTGCATATTCAGTGTCCAGTCTGGAAAGTTTCTCGGCTTCATGATCACGAAGCGAGGAATCGAGACCAATCCTGACAAGATATCTGCCGTCATCAACATGATCAAGCCAAAGATGATCAGAGACCTGTAGAAGCTGAACGGTTGGATCGCCGCACTAGGGAGGTTCCTGGCGAAGTTCGCCGAAAGGTCCCTCCCGTTCTTCAAAATTCTGTGGAAGGCCCTGAGCGAGAGGAAGGGAATAAGAAAGGAGGTCAAGTGGGACGACTCATGCACCCAAGACTTTGACGAACTGAAGTCATATCTGTAAAGCCCGTCGCTGCTCGCAAAGCCGGAGGAGGAGAGCAGCTCGGCCTCTACCTCGCCACCACTGAAGAAGCTGTCAACTCGGTCCTAGTGAAAGAGGACGAGGGCATCCAGAGGCCGGTCCACCATGCAAGTCGAGTGCTTCGGGAGGCAGAGACCCGCTACAGCCCCATCGAGAAGTTCGCATATTTCCTGACCCTGACTGCAAGGAAGCTCCGGCCCTACTTCCAGGCGCACTCAACCATTATCTACACCAACTCGCCGCTTGAGAAAAATTTAAGGAGGCTGGAGAGATCAGGTCAAATGCTAAATTGGAGCGTCGAGCTCAGTGAGTTCAATATCATCTACAAGCCTAGGGCGACGATCAAGGGTCAGGCATTGGCAGACTTCGTAGTGAAGTGCACCATCGAAGAGCTTAGCAAAGCAACGCCCGGCGATCGGTCGGATACACAACAGCAGCAGCACGCCGACGAGAATCCTCCATCAACTTCCACACAGTCCGAAGGTGATCTGTGGATTGTCCACGTCGATGGGTTGGCCATGGGGTCGGGAAGCGAAGCTGGCATTGTGATAGAGACCCCGGAAGGAAGCTTGCTGGAGTACGCACTTCGCTTTAGTTTTTTGGCGACCAACGATGTGGCAGAGTACGAGGCTACCATCAATGGGCTGAAGCTTTGCAGGATGCTCGAGGCAACAAATGTGCTACTAATCAGCGACTCAAGGCTCATTGTCCAGCAAATTGAAGGCAGCTTCGAAGAGATGGAAGATCTGATGAAGCTGTACCTGAAGTGTGCCCGGGCCGAGCTCCTCAAATTCAAAAAATCAGTGGTCCATCATCTGCTAAGATCGAACAACCTCCGAGCCGACGCCCTCTCAAAGTTGGCATACTCTTCTCTGGCCGAGATTGGGAAAGCAATTTATATTGAGAACTTGTTGACGCCAAACATCGAAGAGGGCGAACTGATGTGTGTCAAATCGGGGCAATCATGGATGAGCCCGATCGTCGCCTACCTGGAGACTAGAACCCTACTAGAAGACAGGCTAGAGGCATGAAAGATCGAGAGGTGGGCCTTGTCGTTTGTGATCTTCGACGGCGTGCTCTACCGAAAGCGCTGCGCGAGGTACGACGTCTTGCCCTATCTGAAATGCCTTGGGCCAAGGAGGGCAGATAAGGTCGTCTGTGAGATTCATGAGGGGCTCTACGGGATTCACTACGGAGGCTGCACCCTGGCGCACAAGGCAATCTGGCAGGGCTACTACTGGCCGACCATGCTGAAGGACGCGACCAAATACGTCAAGCGATTCAAGGAGTGCCAAAGATTCTTCAAACATACAACCGCACCGCCCACCGACCTGATTTTGATACTCAGCCTGGTCCTGTTCGCTAAGTGGGGCATCGACATCCTCGGCCCGTTCCCTATGTCAACAGGTGGAAGGAAGTTTCTTATCGTCGATGTCTACTACTTCACCAAATGGATCGAGGCGGAGCTATTGGCATGCATCACCTGGGTGGACATGAATAACTTCGTCTGGAAGTCAATTTTATGCCGCTTCAGAGTACCTCGCTCCATAGTGACGGATAACAGGAAGCAGTTTGACTTCGCAGACTTCAGAAGCTTCTGCTCAGATTGGGGCATCAACCTACACTTTGCCTTCATGGCGCATCCGCAATGCAATGGCATGACCGAAGCAGCGAATGAGTGTATCCTGGAGCCCATAAAGAAGAAGGTCAGTATCACTCCTGGATCATGGCCGACGAGCTACCCGGCATTCTTTGGTCATATCGCACCACATACAAAGCTTCAACCAGCGAGAGCCCCTTCATGCTAGCTTATAGGGCGGAGGCCGTCATCCCAGTGGAGGTCAGTGAGGAGTCCCTCCGGCTCCAGTACTTCAATGAAGAAGCAAATGGAGAAGGCATCGACATCAATATTCAATATCGAGCTCGTCGATGAGGTAAGGAATCGTGCACTAACAAATCTAATCAAACACAGGCAAAGGATGGCGTGGTACTACAATTCCCGCGTCAGGAAGCGGAGCTTCAGATTCGATGACCTTGACCTCAAGGACGCATCCTTCAGACCAGAGATCGACCGCCGAGGAAAGCTCTCCATAAAATGGGAAGGCCCTTACACCATAACAGACGTTGTGGGACCGGTGACCTTCATTTTGGGACCATAGAGGGCGAGGAGCTGGCCCATCCTTGGAATGTTGAGCATTTGCTCAAATACTTTCAATAAATGTGTCTCCTTGTACATTCAATAAATATTTTTAATAAATTTCTGTGTTTGTATACTCTATGAGTCGTTGGAATTTAAATTTCAGCCCTTCTCCAAAATTAAGACTGCCATCATGAAGGTCTGCTAAACATTCTAGAGCCCAAGCTCTCATGAGACGACCCAACAGAGGATGCGAGGACAGCTACAGCCCATCAATACCCGCCCTCTCAAAGGCCTCCAGGACAGCTTGCCACTCAAATCGAAGCAAAAATGCGGGGTCAGCGATGGCCCAATACCCGCCCTCTCAAAGATCCGGGGCAGCTCGCCCCTGAAAGGCTCCAAGAGGGACTAGAGGAGATTCGGCTTTGACTTGCCCTCTCTAAAATGCGGGGTCGATGACAGCCCAATGCCCGCCTACTTATAGAGGATGTGGGGTCGACGATGGCCCAATACATACCCTCTCAAAGATCCGGGGCAGCTCACCCTCGAAAGGCTCCAAGAGGGACTAGAGGAGCTCCGGCTCTGACTTGCCCTCTCCAAAATGCGGGGTCGGTGACGACCCAATACCTGCCCGCTTATAGAGGATGCAGGGTCGGCAATGGCTAAATACCCGCCCTCTTAAAGATCCAGGGCAGCTCGGCCCCGAAAGGCTCCAAGAGGGACTAGAGGAGCTCAGGCTCTGACTTGCCCTCTCCAAAATGCAGGGTCAGTGATGGCCCAATACCCGCCCGCTTATAGAGGATGCAAGATCGGCAACGGCCCAATACTGGACCTCTCTGACGTGTGTGTATATTTTATATATTCAACACGTCTTCTTTGTGTTTTTCTGTTGTTTTCCGTCGTCTCGTGCCCATTTTCTTGGGATTTTTAGTTTTCTTTCACTTTTTGGTGTTTTTGTGTATTTGTAGGAGATTGCCAGTGTAGGAGACATATAACGAAGATATCATAAGTCTCCAGAGCAACGGGAGGTGTCATGTGTGATCCAGGGGGCCAAACGATGAAGATCGCCATTTTTCAGCCCCCACCCGATCGGTTGGACACATCCAACCGATCAGGTGGTGCACGCGTGTCTGACCCGGACGCAAGCTGAAGCGAAGTGCAGCATCAACCGATCGGTTCGTCGACCGGATGAACACATCAGAACTCTCGGCCAACTTGGAGCTGAATTCCAACCGATCGGGTGATATCTCACCCGATCGGTTCATCTGGAGCTGATTCTCCCAAACGACGACCCGGAGAGCTCACTCGACGACTAGCTGACCGTGCCAAATCGACAGCAGTCTATGTTATTTTGGGCAATAATTCCAACCGATCGGTTGATTACTCAACCGATCGGTTCACCTGATGACCGCATTTCCTAAAACGACGACCCGCTTGCTTCACCCGACCGTTCCGAGCGTCCGGTTGAAGTTCCTAAAGACCGCAGCTGAAGAATCAAGCAGCTCACCCGATCGGTTGATACTTCAACCGATCGGGTGAGGTTGTTTTCTATATATAGCTGCCTAGGTTTTCTGAAAACACAGCTTTGTATTTTTTCTGTCCTTTTCTCTATTTGTGACAGCTGTAATTTTAATGTTATCTGTAAGTTCTTTGATCTTTGTCAAACTTTAATATAGTCTTAATTGTATTGCTACTATCATGTTTCAATTGCCTGATCATGATTTTTACGGTTGGTTTTCATTTAGATTGCTTTTTAGCTATAATGTGTGAGTAGTTCCCAAATCTGGGATTTTGGTGGAAACCCCATCGTGGGTTCTCCCTGATGCGTCCATAGGACTAGGATTTCGATAGGGATTATGAATTTAGAGGTTACGCGGGGTGTTTCATTGTCATCGGCGGGAAAAAGACCGCCTTTGATCGTAGTGCCAAGGGGGAATAAACTTGGTAGTTGACTCCCTAGCCATAGCTCACGCCCTTAACGTAGACATCGAATCCTTGCACGCGAGAGCGACAGGATGAGATGTTGGGAGTTATCGTTGCGGGCTTAGTGCTCTCGGAGTCGGTCGGTGTTAATGGACATGGGAATGCCCATCAACCGAACCCGGGTAGTCCGGCGTATCATCCTGGGCACCGACCATAGTATCGGGCCCATGGGACACTGGTATCCCTCTTAGAGGCAACGTCTCACCACTAAACCCTAATTCCGATCGTTTTCCTATCCGTAGGGCGTAATAGCAAGAACACATAATGGGGTGGAAACCGAAGTCCTAGGTTTCCCTTTATGTTGTTTATCCTCCGTATTTGCATTCCGTGACAACCCATCGACCGATTCGGGCTAGCTCACCCGTGGGGTGAATTGGTTCCTCTTAGAAACAAGCACAACCACGCCTTCCTGTGTTCGACCCCCAAGCCACTCTATAACACTGTGCATTTGCGGTACAAATATTTTAAATCTGGTATCCCCCAATCCGACTGCACTCTGCATGAGATCCAAAAAGACGGGGACGTCAAGCTTTTTGGCGCCGTTGCCGGGGAGGCAACGTGTTTGTTTATTTTAGGACCTTCGAACCCTTGAGTCTAGCTCATATCCCTACCTCGCGATAGTTTTCGCATTCTTCATTTCCATTTTTTATTTTCTATTTTTATTTTCCCGTTTTTATCTGTTCCTATCCCATACTTGCTTCACGGGTATTTCTTGTTTTTCATGTGTAGGAATACAAGGAGTCTAGACGACTTGATTCCTATTGTAACGACCAGTTTTTATCGTTACGTTATATCTGTATTTCCCTCGTGTATTATTTTTCATGTATCCGTATTTGGACGTATCTGACCCGTACCCGTACTAGCTGCTAGCATTTTACGTATTAGCTTTCATTATTTTTAACATGATTTTTATTATTAACTTTTAGCAAATTCCTTTAATGCCTTTTCATATTTATAATTCTTCAAATTCAAATTCAGCTTTCAAATCTTTTTAAACATTCAAAATTCAAATTTGGATTTAAACTTTTTTTAAACGTTTGAAAAACTTTCCTTATTAGATGCTATTAAAACCTATTGATTAACTCCTAATAAAACCTATTTTCAAAAGCTTTCCTATTTTAAACCTAGTTATTAGCTCTAAATTCCCTTAATTAAATTCCTTTAATACTAAACCTATTAATGAGATTTCAATTCATTTCTTTTTACCCAGCCCCACACCCATTTTATACTCACGCACACAAATTAACACAAAAGGAAGACTTTAAAACCCTTAAGCCCTCTCACGTGCTATGCATCTTGACCCCACACGCACAAATTCAAGTGCTGCTACTCTTCTTATAAGAACCCTAGAGAAACACTAAAGGCTAACACACAGCCTATAAGAGCCTAGGCCTTAGACCCTCGTGCTGCTCTTCACATTTGTATAACATGCACTCGGGTTCTCTTTGTTCTCCCAAGCCCACGCAACAAGGAGAGAGCCACCCCTGTCATTTTCTTCACGCATGTGAGCGCCTCGTCCCTCGCGCGTTCATCTCCCCCTCAAGCCCAGATCGCACCTCCGACCTCGATCGAGCCGTTACCATCGACCGCGCCTCCTCTCACCTCCGGCATTCCCCCTCACCGTCGAAACCGCCGTTCGCCCCTCTCATCGCCCAGACGCCGTACCCGTCCTCCTCCTCCACCTGCGAGAGCAGACCCGCAGTCCGACCTCGCCCAGCCGTTCGCCGATCTCCGTCCTCTCTTCCTTTTTAGGCGAACACCCTCAACCATCCTCCGTTCAACAGCCGCCGGGCCTCCTCGCTTTGAACCCAAACCCCGACGTCACTTCACCTCCGGCAACCACCCACATCCCCGACTTGCTCCTCTCCCTTTCTCCTTCGAGAGCCCGACACCACCCCGACGAGGTGCCACCCCGCACCCAGACCGCCGACGACCTCGACCACAGCTCCCTCTCGCTCCGCCGGATGTCTTGCTACGCCGCAAGCTGCCACTTCCTTCTCCCGCCTGAGCCCTCATCCGCACGACGCCGAAGCCCATTCATCGACTTCCTCGCCTCAACTCCGATCAGCCTGCACGACTGTAAACTTGCCCTTCGACCTGCTCCCCTATTCGACCTCCCCCTTAGCTTCGAACAATACATACGCCTCCAAGCCTACAACTTCGCCCCCACCGTCTCACCTTCTCGTGGCCACTGACCCCGATCACCGCTGTCCCCTTCTCTTCACTCCCTTCCGACCTCCTCCCTCCGGCGCCCGAACCACACCGCCGCTCTCCGCGATCCCTATCTCCGTGCTCCGCCACATCTCTTCCTCTCCCCTGACTTCACCACCCACTCACCCGCCGTCCCGACCAGCGTCTGCCCCTCTCATCGCCCAGGCCCTCACCTCCGCCTCCGTTCACCTCCACCCCCATACGTCCAATCGTCGCCGCACATACGCCTCCGACCACCCCCAGCTCGCCCTAGCCCGCACCGTCCTCCGCTCGAAGCCCGTTGCGCCGCCTTGATCGACAACACCCCCTGAGCCACCCCTGAGCCACTGACGGACCGCCGGCAGCAGCCGTCCCGCCTCCCAACGTCGGACGCTCCATCGCCGCCCGCCTGCATGCTAAACGTGTAAGTATATGCACGTTAGTTATTTTATAAACTTAGTTTTAATGTTAGGTATAATAAGATAAGTGTAAAGTTATAAGTACTATTGGTATATGATGTTATAATCATTTATAATTTGATTGCTATAAGGTTATAATTATATATAATGTTACATTGTTAGTAATATACTGCAGCCTGGGTAATATTTAGTTTGATAATGGTTGACTAGATAAAATATTATTTTCAGTTAGTAATAATATATATTAGTTAAGATTAGTGTTTTGAGTTTGATGTTACAAATCTATTTACGCAGACAATTTCACGTCTCTCTAACTATCGTGCGGGCACCAAAATCACGTCGCTTCAGGCAAGTATACTATTTTCTACAGATTTTCAAGGTGCAAGAACTTACCCCTTGCAAGTATATTATCTTCTACCAACTTTTACAGGTGCAAGTATACCGTTTGTTACAACTGTTTTCAAAGACGCAAGTATTTACCACCTGCAAGTATATTGTTTTCCTACAACTTTTAAAGGCGCATGTAGTTTCTTTGGATTCAAACTTCCCAAGATAACGCACAACAACAACTTTTATAATCAAATAATTTAATAGATCCGTTGATATGTTGGCTGTTTTAGCCTCTTAAAATATTGCACATGAAAAGCTTTCTTTCTTCGTTTTCCTTTATTATGTGATGTGCACCCTAATGAGATGTGGTAATGGGCCTTCGGGCATTTTATGGATACTGGGCCCTTTGGGCAAGTTTACGGACTATTATTGTGCCTTCGGGCAATTACGGATATTGGGCCTTCGGGCAATTACGGAATATTGGGCCTTCAAGCAATATGGATATGGGCTCGCGGGGCATTTACGGAATGTTTGCCATACAGATTGGCTTATGGACACTTTGGGTGGGGTAGTCTAGTGTAGTAGAGGCTGGAAAGCTGGATTACACTCTATTGGTGAACTTGACCGACACCTGGCCAGGTCGGTGAGTAGAGAGTCACGTGTAGCTCCCGTTGACTTGGGTGTAATGCTAGTCACCTACCCCTCAGACACTGGGCTTGTCACTAGTTAGGAGATTGATTTTTGCACTCTTTTTACCTCTGCTAATGCTATGGTGTAACCTGCTAAACTTATTGTCACGATTATTGCTGTACACACTACACTTGTCACGATTATTGATGTACACACTACACTTGTCACGATTATTACTGCTACACTTGTCACGATTATTGCTGTACACACTACACTTGTCACGATTATTGCTGTACACACTACACTTGTCACGATTATTGCTGTACACACTACACTTGTCACGATTATTACTGTACACACTACACTTGCTATACTCATTGCTGTACACACTACACTACTCATGCTCGTTACTTTGCACACTACAGTCGCTATGCTCACATGTTTCATTATGCTGATATGTACCATCTTGTTGGCATCATATTTTGTAAACCATATTATTATCTTGCCGAGGGTCATTTTATTACTAACGTTTTAAATCTTGCCGAGCGACCCTCGCTGACGTATATTTCCTTGTCTGTGAAATATACGTTAGGTTTTGAGCAGAGTTCCCGAAGAGTTCATTTGGAGGTTGAGCAGGAGGACCAAGAGAACCGGGAGCACGAGACCCACTGCTGAGGGCGATCTACTTTTCGCAGTTTTGCTAAAGTTGAATATTCATTGTTGTATTTTGTTCAGATGTATTCTATATTCCATGTAACTGTTGTAATGGCCATGCTAGGCCTTAATTCTTTGCGTACATGTAATCTGGAAGTTAAAGTTTAATGATGGCATTTTTTGTAGTTCCGATTGTTCGCAAGCAAGAACCTGCCAAGTAGTCATACACAGACGCTTATTGGGTTGGGGCTTCACCGCTCCAGCCCAAGCGGGCCCGTTCGCGTCCTCGCTCCCAAGTATAATGGGAAGCGGGGCGTGATAGGTTTTAGTGGTGGCCCATGCAGGTCTTGCTTTCTGCAAAATACTCAGAACAATATGGATGTCAATATTAACTAGACTATATATATAAACCTTGTACGCAAATGTTTACTTTGTTTGCAGCATGGCAGGAACACGTAACACTCGACAAGGATCCAGAGCTGCTGGAAGCGGAGAGGACGACGAGCCAGTGATGAACGGTGACATTTGAACCATGACCTATCATCGCACGCAATGATTCATACCATGTGCTTACCCTGCTTGTCGCTTCTCAGTGAGTCTTCGCTTCTACTATTACCATTTCATCTATCTTGCTCTGTTACATTTTAGGTGTTGTTTTGATTATTTCGATCTTAGACCATTTTCAGTTCAGAAGTTTCCTTTCATCCATATGTCTCTTCCTTGCTTGATACCCTGACCCTTCGTCTATCAGGTTTTTCCTCGATCATACCTAGCTTAAGAAATTCCGAGGACGGAATTTTTTTTAAGGTGGGTAGGATGTAACGACCAGTTTTTATCGTTACGTTATATCCGTATTTCCATTGTGTATTATTTTTCATGTATTCGTATTTGGACGTATCTGACCCGTACCCGTATTAGCTGCTAGCATTTTACGTATTAGCTTTTATTATTTTTAACATGATTTTTATTATTAACTTTTAGCAAATTCCTTTAATGCCTTTTCATATTTATAATTTTTCAAATTCAAATTCAGCTTTCAAATCTTTTTAAACATTCAAAATTCAAATTTGGATTTAAACTTTTTTAAACGTTTGAAAAACTTTCCTTATTAGATGCTATTAAAACCTATTGATTAACTCCTAATAAAACCTATTTTCAAAAGCTTTCCTATTTTAAACCTAGTTATTAGCTCTAAATTCCCCTAATTAAATCCCTTTAATACTAAACATATTAATGAGATTTCAATTCATTTCTTTTTACCCAGCCTAACACCCATTTTATACTTACGCACACAAATTAACACAAAAGGAAGACTTTAAAACCCTTAAGCCCTCTCACGTGCTATGCATCTTGACCCCACACGTACAAATTCAAGTGCTGCTACTCTTCTTATAAGAACCCTAGAGAAACACTAAAGGCTAACACACAGCCTATAAGAGCCTAGGCCTTAGACCCTCGTGCTGCTCTTCACATTTGTATAGCATGCACTCGGGTTCTCTTTGTTCTCCCAAGCCCACGCAACAAGGAGAGAGCCACCCCTGTCATTTTCGTCACGCATGTGAGCGCCTCGTCCCTCGCGCGTTCATCTCCCCCTCAAGCCCAGATCGCGCCTCCGACTTCGATCGAGCCGTCACCATCGACCGCGCCTCCTCTCACCTCCGACATCCCCCCTCACCGTCGAAACCGCTGTTCGCCCCTCTCATCGCCCAGATGCCGTACCCGTCCTCCTCCTCCACCTGTGAGAGCAGACCCGCAGTCCGACCTCGCCCAACCGTTCGCCGATCTCCGTCCTCTCTTCCTTTTCCGGTGAACACCCTCAACCATCCTCCGTTCAACAGCCACCGGGCCTCCTCGCGTTGAACCCAAACCCCGACGTCACTTCACCTCCGGCAACCACCCACATCCCCGACTTGCTCCTCTCCCTTTCTCCTTCGAGAGCCCGACACCACCCCGACGAGGTGCCACCCAGCATCCAGACCGCCGGCGACCTCGACCACAGCTCCCTCTCGCTCCGTCGGATGCCTTGCTACGCCGCAAGCCACCACTTCCTCCTCCCGCCTGAGCCCTCATCCGCATGACGCCGAAGCCCGTTCACCGCCTTCCTCGCCTCAACTCCGATTAGCATGCACGACCGCAAACTTGCCCTCCGACCTGCTCCCCTGTTCGACCTCCCCCTCAGCTCCAAACAACACATACGCCTCCAAGCCTACAACTTCGCCCCCACCGTCTCACCTTCGCGCAGCCACCGACCCCGATCACCGCTGTCCCCTTCTCTTCACTCCCTTCCGACCTCCTCCCTCCGGCGCCCGAACCACACCGCCGCTCTCCGCGATCCCTGTCTCTGCGCTCCGCCACATCTCTTCCTCTCCCCCGACTTCACCACCCACTCGCCCGCCGTCCTGACCAGCGTCCGCCCCTCTCATCGCCCAACCCCTCACCTCCGCCTCCGTTCACCTCCACCCCGTACGTCCGATCGTCGCCGCACATACGCCTCCGGCCACCCTAGCTCACCCAAGCCCGCACTGTCCTCCGCTCGAAGCCCGCTACGCCGCCTTGATCGACAACACCCCCTGTCACGACCCGCTTCCCTAAAATGGAGGCGAGACGAGACGAGGCCTGCTCAGGCTTGGAGCTGTGAGGCTCCAGCCTGTAAAGCGTCTGGAATATACACGCAGGTCCCTGTAATGTGACACAGAACAACGATAACAATAATAGAAAAAGAGACAGATAAATATTTATTCATCTCAAAGTCCAGATAAAGTTCAACAATCGCAGAAAAGCCACCCGGAAAACAAAAAGAGTCTAAAAGAAAAGGCCCAGCATGGCCAACAAGGAAACTAACAACAAACGGTGCTACTCACCGACAACAACAACAACTAAAGGAAGAACTGCGAATGAACACTAGGACTGGTCACCGGTGTCCTCGTACTCGACGTCAGCAACGGGATCGGGCACTAACTCCACGAACTCGTCACCCTCAACAGCAGACTCCGGCTCAGCAACTAACATGCGTCACCCAAAGAGAAGGGGCACATGTCAGCAAAGTCTACAAGACTTTGTGCAAGGAAACAAAAGAAAGGTAGAAACAACCTAGCAGTTCTAGAGTATGTTATGACATGATATATTATGCAATGAGAACAAAAAGTAAAGTAGCAGCAGTTTATGACATGGCATGATTATAGCATGGCAAGTAAACATGGCATGGAACGATTAACATGGACAAGGACAAGTACAAGTATGTAAGCACGTCGTGCACAGAGATTCCGCCCTTTGGCTACAGTGGCTGTACGGGCCAACTCTTACGCTCAAGTGACCGTTTATCCCTACCCCTCCACGTGTATCGAGCCAGGGCATTACCCCCGAACGCGGAATGCTTGCTTCTGGATCACGAGCCAGGAAGTGTTTTTAACACGTATGGCGTAGGGTTATGCCCGCATAACGGGTGCCTAGCCGGTAACACGGAAACACAGATTTGTACAAGGATTTGTAGCGTGTGCTACGATGCAACATGCGAACATGATATGTAAAATGGATGCACATGACAATTATTCAAAATGAAATTGCGTACCGTTAAAGAAAATTAAACATGACAGGCAAATGTATGACATGACATGACAAGGGAAATTCTAGCTTTGTTGTCAAGCTAGAATTTGAATTTGTGCCTAGACCGTTATCATTTCACGGTCTAGTCTTTTTCACGCGAACAAGGTAATGGCCTAAAGCAAGGTTGGCAAGTTTCACTTGCCTGGTACCGAAGTTGTTGTTCGACGAGAGTCTCAAGATCGGTATCCTACGGAAATTGGGTTCGCTGTTATGGCAAAATAGAGAATTAGATTTGAGAGTTCTAATCCGGTTTGTATTGGAATCCTATAACGTCTAGTAATCCGTTTTTATTAGGGTTTTCTAATTTACAGTGTGGGTTACGTGAAATTAAAGGTAGATCACTAACCGTTTACGAAGCGAAGATCGAGACGCCTACGGATTTGCGGTAGGAGAAGATCTCGCCGGATTCCAGATTGCCATCGCCAAATCAGATCTAGCACAGCAGCGGAAGAAGCGATCCGGAAGAACTATGGTTGAAAAGAATTCCTCGCGGCCGAAATGCTACAGATCTGGAGATTGGAGTTCATCGGGAAAATCTGGATCAAAAGGAGATTTTAGGGTTTTTGGGGTCGGTCGGCGGCCTATGGGGGTGGTGCCGGCGCAAGGAAGGCGAGATAGAGCACGGGAGGATGAAGAATGGCAAGAGAACGATTGGGGGATGATTGGGGAAGAAGATGGGCTAAGAAAAGTGAAGAAATAATTAGAAACGTATAGGGTTTAAATAGAAGGAATTAGCGGCGGCTACGACTTAACCTAGGTTTACTGGGCAATTTAGTCGGTCAATGAAGAGTAGTCGACCGACTAGTTTGGGAACTAGTCGGTCGGTCGTCTAACTGAGACCGACTAAAAGCAAACAGAGAACAGTGTCGGTACAAGGTAGGCAGATTTAGTCTGTCTGTGAAGGCTCGTCAACCGACTAGTTTGGAAACTAGTCGGTCGGTGAATGTTCATAGACCGACTAAGGGTCGAATAAGGTAAACAATAAGTACTGACAGTTAGTCGGTCGGAGAAGAAACTTTAACCGACTAGTTTATCAACTAGTCGGTCGGTAGATGTTCTTTGACCGACTAACTGTAAACAGTAACTCGGCTGTTCAGAAGAACTCAGAATTAGTCGGTCTGAGTACAAGTTCTAACCGACTAGTTTGGGAACTAGTCGGTCGAAGAATGTGCTTAGACCGACTAAATGTAAACAATAACTTAGCTGAAATTATTTCGTTGAACTAGTCGGTTCCTGAAGGATGGCCGACCGACTAGATTGCAATCTAGTCGGTTGGTTCTCCTTCTTGAACCAACTAAGATGCACCAAAAGTGCCGAATCGAAGCGCGACGCTTCGGGAAGATTCCTATGGCCTCTAGGACACTCTAGCTCTAAAATTAAGACGCTATGAAGCTAATCGTAAGAACTTCTAACGGGGAAAAAGCACACAAAGAGGGGAAACATCCAATATTATTCATATAATCGTCATTACAAAAACCGGTCGTTACATCCTCCCCACCTTAAGAAAAATTCCGCCCTCGGAATTTCCTAACACTCACGTGTCAGGGAACAAAAGTGGGTAACGCTCTCTCATCTTGTCTTCTCTCTCCCAAGTAGACTCCCCTGGCGAGCCGTGTCGCCACAACACCCTAACAAGATCGACGGTCTTGCTCCGGAGTGACTTCTGACGACTGTCCAAAATCTGCACTGGCTGCTGGTCATACGTCAGATCGGGGCGAACGGTGATCTCTGAGAAATCCACATCGTGAGATGGATCGCTGATGTATCGACGAAGCTGTGACACATGGAAGACATCGTGAACTCCTTCCAAAGATGGCGGCAAGGCTAAGCGGTAGGCTATCTCGCCAATTCTCTCCAAAATGTCAAACAGTCCAATGTATCTCGGGCTCAGCTTCCCTCGTTTCCCAAAACGAATCACTCCTCGATTTGGGGAAATCTTCAGGAACACATGGTCACCTGGCTGAAACTCCAACGGACACCGTTTAGCATCAGCCCAATGCTTGAAACGGTCCTGAGCAATCCTCAGCCCTCCTGTATGTTCCTCACAACATCCACAGCCTCCACGATCATCTCAGGTCCTAACAGCTCCCAATCTCCAATGTCATCCTAGCTCAGTGGCGATTGACATTTCTTCCCGTATAGCGCAGCAAAAGGTGCCATGCCAATACTCGACTGGTAGCTGTTATTGTAGGCAAACGCAACAAGGTGGAGATGATGCTCCCAAGATCCCTTGAAGTCCAACATACACGCCCTCAGCATGTCCTCCAAGATCTGGATCGTCCTCTCGGACTGGCCATCCGTCTGCGGATGGTACGCCATACTGAAACTCAGACTCGTACCCAAACTCTTCTGCAGACTCTGCCAGAACTAAGATGTGAACCTCGTGTCTCTGTCCGACACGATACTCACCGGGACTCCGTGAAGTCGCACGATCTCCTGCACGATTCACGTTACATCACTATCTAACTAGGGAAAGGAAATAGAAGGTGAAAGAAAAAGGGTTTACCTCCATATATCTCCTCGCTAGCATCTCAGTAGACTGTCCTACTCGGAAAGGAATAAAGTACGCGGATTTGGTCAATCGGTCTACTATCACCCAAATCACGTCATTCTGCTTCGGACTCCAAGGTAGTCCAGTCACGAAGTCCATAGTGATGTGTTGCCACTTCCACTCCGGAATCGGAAGCGGTTGTAGCAACCCTGCCATACGCTGATGCTCCGCCTTTACCTGCTGGTAAACCAGACACTTGGCTACACTCCGAGCCACACTCCTCTTCATACCATGCCACCAAAAGTTCAAGCGAAGATCCTGGTACATCTTGGTGCCACCAGGATGCACAGAATACGGTGAACTGTATGTCTCCACCAATAATTCCTCTCTGATGTCTCCCGCTGGCACACACAACCTGGCTCCAAACCTCAACGAACCATCCTCATGAATCAAGAAGTCAGTCCGCAGACCGGCTTCCACCTGCTCCCGAATCTTCACCAGTTTAGCATCTCCAGCCTGTCCAGCCTTGATCCTATCCACAATCGTCGACTGTACCTGCATACTCATCAACGAAGAAGTCTCTCCTGGGAAAATAATCTCAATACCAGACTCGCAAAAATCCTGCTGCAATCTCCACTGCGAAGTCAACATCATCACCGCTGGAAGTCTGCTCAGCGCATCCGGAACCACATTCACCTTACCAGGGTGATACTGCAAATCGATCTCATAGTCCGCCATGAGCTCCAACCACCGACGCTGTCGCATGTTGAGCTCCTTCTGAGTAAAAATGTACTTCAAGCTTTTGTGATCGGTGAAGATCTTCACCTTCTCACTCAGCAAGAAGTGCCTCCAAATCTTCAGCGTAAAAACGACAGCAGCCAACTCCAAATCGTGCGTCGGGTAATTCTTCTCATGAGCCTTAAGCTGACGAGAAGCATACGCAACCACCTGCCCATGCTGATGCAATACGCAACTGAGACCCTTGCCAGAAGCATCACAAAAGATCTCGAATCCTCCACTCCGATCAGGCACATCAAGAACAGGGGCAGTCGTCAACCTCTCCTTCAAAACACCAAAAGCCTTCTCATAGTCATCAGACCAAACAAAAGATACATCCTTCCGCGTCAATCTGGTCATCGGCTCGGCAATACGGGAGAAGTCCTTAATGAACCGCCGGTAATAACCAGCCAATCCAAGGAAACTCCGGAGCTCAGACGCTGACTGCGGAACAGGCCACTCCCTGATAGCCTTAATCTTCTCGGGGTCCACCGAAATACCATCTCCAGTCACCACATGCCCGAGAAAAGCAACTCTATCCAGCCAAAAATCGCACTTGGAATACTTAGCTTACAACCGATACTTCCTCAAGATCTCCAATATTGTCCTCAAGTGCGACGCATGCTCCTCCTCTGACTTCGAGTAGATCAGAATGTCGTCGATGAAGATAACGACGAACTTGTCTAAAAATTCATAGAAGATCAAATTCATCAGATTCATAAAAACTGCGAGCGCATTGGTCACACCAAAAGGCATAACCATGAACTCATAGTGTCCATATTTCGTCCTGAACGCTGTCTTCGGAACATCTTCCTTCCTCACCTTCAGTTGATGATAAACACTCCTCAGATCCAACTTAGAGAATACCCTCGATCCTCCAAGCTGATCAAAGATGTCATCAATACGAGGCAACGGATATCGATTCTTGACGGTCACCGCATTCAACTCCCGGTAGTCCACACACATGCGACGCGAACCGTCCTTCTTCTTCACCAGCAAGACCGGTGCTCCCCACGGAGACACACTGGGATTAATGTAACCCTTCTGAAGAAGTTCATCCAGCTGCTTCTGTAATTCCTCCAATTCTGCTAGTACCATGCGATAGGATGCTTTCGAGATAGGCTGCGCTCCCGGAATAAGATCGATCGAAAAATCGAGAGCTCGATCGGGCGGCAATCCAGACATCTCCTCGGGGGAGACGTCGTCGAAGTCACGCACTACCGCAGGTCTACTCTGCTCCATCTGTAAAGCAACAATCTCCACCGGCTTGGCCCGAAACCTGACCGGACCAAACGAACTACTGCCACGGCTGAACTCGAACACCGGATGTCCAGGGATCTCGAACACCACCTTCTTCCTCCGACAATTGATCGTGGCGTAGAACATTGAACTACGGATTGGCTTATGGACACTGTGGGTGGGGTAGTCTAGTGTAGTAGAGGCTGGAAAGCTGGATTACACTCTATTGGTGAACTTGACCGACACCTGGCCGGGTCGATGAGTAGAGAGTCACAGGTAGCTCCCGTTGACTTGGGTGTAATGCTAGTCACCTCCCCCTCAGACATTGGCCTTGTCACTAGTTAGGAGATTGATTGTTGCACTCTTTTTATCTCTGCTAATGCTATGGTGTAACCTGCTAAACTTATTGTCACGATTATTGCTGTACACACTACAGTTGTCACGATTATTGCTGTACACACTACAGTTGTCACGATTATTGCTGCTACACTTGTCACGATTATTACTGTACACACTACACTTGTCACGATTATTACTGCTACACTTGTCACGATTATTGCTGTACACACTACACTTGTCACGATTATTGCTGTACACACTACACTTGCTATACTCATTGTTGTACACACTACACTACGCATGCTCGTTACTTTGCACACTAAAGTCGCTATGCTCACATGTTTCATTATGCTGCTACGCACCATCTTGTTGGCATCATATTTTGTAAACCATATTATTATCTTGTCGAGGGTCATTTTATTACTAACGTTTTAAATCTTGCCGAGCGACCCTCGCTGACGTATATTTTCTTGTATGTGAAATATACGTTAGGTTTTGAGCAGAGTTCCCGAAGAGTTCATTTGGAGGTTGAGCAGGATGACCAAGAGAACCGGGAGCACGAGACCCACTGCTGAGGGCGATCTACTTTTCGCAGTTTTACTAAAGTTGAATATTCATTGTTGTATTTTGTTCAGATGTATTCTATATTCCATGTAACTGTTGTAATGGCCATGGTAGGCCTTAATTCTTTGTGTACATGTAATCTGGAAGTTAAAGTTTAATGATGGCATTTTTTTGTTGTTCCGATTGTTCGCAAGCAAGAACCTGCCAAGTAGTCATACACAAACGCTTATTGGGTTGGGGCTTCACTGCTCCAGCCCAAGCGGGCCCGTTCACGTCCTCGCTCCCAAGTATAATGGGAAGCGGGGCGTGACACCTATTGACCCGGAAATCAACGCTACCCTGAGGCGTCTGGCCGCAGAGAAGAGAAGAAGAGAAGAGTCTGAAGCCATGGGGGAGAATACCCCACCGCATAAGTCCCTGCTGGAGTACTCGATGCCATACATCGGGTCCACCTCCTCCATTCAACCTCTGGCTATTTTAGCCCAGAGCTTCGAGCTTAAGCCGTCACTAGTGACGTGGATCCAGCAGGATCAATTTTCTGGGGCACCCATGGAGAGCCCTATTGAACATCTGGACTCCTTCTTCGAGAAGTGTGACACATTCAGGATTAATGGTGTCACCACTGTAGCAATCTGTCTGAAGCTATTCCCTTTCTCTCTGCGGGATAAAGCCAAGCAATGGCTTAGGGGGAAGGACCCGAACACCTTCAACACTTGGGAGAAGCTCTCAAATGCTTTCTTAACTAAGTTCTTCCCTCTGGGGAAGACAATGAAGCTGAGGAGTGAGATCTCCTCCTTCTCCCAGGCCAGCCACGAGTCCCTGCATGAAGCTTGGACGAGATACAAAGAGATGCAGCGGAGATGCCCTCATCACAAGCTTTCAAAGTGGTAGTGTCACGCCCCGCTTCCCTAAAATGGAGGCGAGACGTGAGAAGGTCCGCTCAAGCGTGGAGCTGTGAAGCTGCACGCCTGATAAGCGTAAAATTAGTATAAGCAGGTCCCTGTAATTGCAAACAAAACAACAATAATAATAATAATAAGATGAGACAGATATGAAATACCAATCCCACAGTTTGTCCACCAAAATATTCAACATCACAG